>CAEFZX010005086.1:0-11246 GCA_903066825.1 Alfaro cultratus | reverse complement strand
ACACTCACACACACGCTCACACACACCCGCACACACACACACACTCACACACACGCGCGCACACACACACGCGCACACACACGCGCACACACACGCGCACACACACGCGCACACACACACGCACGCACACACGCGCGCACACACACACGCACACACACACACACGCACACACACACGCACACACACGCACACACACACACGCACACACACGCACACACACACACGCACACACACACACACACACACAACAATCAAAAACTGCTTACTCATGTTGTAGCACTGCAAAAACACTAAATCTTACCAAGTATTCCTGTAAATATCTTCAGGGACTTGAAATAAAACTTTAGCAATGCACAAGTAACTTTTTAGGAAACTGTAAAATGTTATTCTAAGTAAATAATTCCTTAATGTTGACTTTTAAAGTTTCTAGTTTCACAGGCAGATTAAAAATATGTTGTTATAAATAATCTGCCAATATAACTAGAACCTTTAAAGTCAGCATTAGGAAATTATTGCCTTAAAATAAGCTCTTATATCTTCCTAAAAAGTTACTTTAGTTAGTTTTGTTTTATTTTCAGTATTTGAAGATTTTTGCACCAGAAGCTGAACAGAAATTGTTGCTAAGATTTTGTGTTTTTGCGGCGAAATGCAGCCCAGCTGATGTATAATGGATTCAACATGAGACCGGAAACTGTGACGTGTCGTTGTGCTGGAGCTGAGTGTGTGTGTGTGTGTGTGTGTGTTTGGAGGTTTTTCAGGGCAGCCATGTTGTGTTTGGTCACCAAAGCAACACATTACATCCTGGTTGCAGCGCTGCAGTTTTTCTCTCTCTACACCTGCGTGGATGCATGTCGCATGTGTTTTATTGGCGGTGCTCACGGCGGTGGAGGCGGCATGACCGTCTGACCTCTCAGACACACCAGCTGATCCTTGATGCTGATTGGCTGAAACTTCCAGAGCGAATACGGGGTAAACCAGGGTTCACCTGTTCAAAAGAAGATGCAGGCCAAGAAAATAATACAAAAAGAATAAAGCAAATAAAGTTCTTTTTTTTAGACATGTTAATAAATGTTTCCAGAGTTCATGAAAGGTCAGCCTCCCCTTGAATGTAGTTTGATTTTGGTAACGGGGTGGGGGCTAGTTGACCTTTCATGACCTCTGGAGACATTTACTAATGTCTCTAAAATGATTGCAGCACAAACTAAAATGTTTGCTGCACAACGTTTGGCCCCAGTTCGTTGGATTTGATGTCGGAGCGAACTGCACTCAGCTGAATGGCCAGATCAGAATCTAATGGTTGAATATCAGGTTAAAATCTATAAACATGTCTGTTTTTCAGCTCCACTAAACATTTAATGGAGTCTAATTTTATTAGCTCTGAGCTCCTAAATGCCTGTCCTCCAAAGCGACGCCTCCGTCTGTTTCTTTGGGCTTAAAGCTTCAGATGGTCCTTAAAGAACCAGTTTCCCATCTTTGTTATGAATATTACATACAATTTAGAACCGGATCTGTTCCAAGTCAACCAGTTGCTTTGTCTCCGTCTTGGAGCATCGGCGCTCACTTCCTGTCGTTAAAGTTTCCGTTCAGGTTCCCATCAGGCTGATGGGTCCGAGGATCTGAAGCGGGGGATTTCCAGTTGAACCGGGTCGGAGCCGCACTTTGGAGCTCAGAGGGAAAAGGAAGAAGGCAATTAGGATTCCTGGCGCAGCTGGGAGGCTCAAAGCCAAATTGGGCTTACCTATCGACTGGCGCACGGCTCCACAAGGGCCCGGTGGAAAATAACAAGAGATTAGCAGTGGAAGTGGATGCATTTGGAAACCAGGCGTTGGACGGAGAACTACAAAGGATGGCGAGAAGATAAAAATGGGTCAGATGGAGATTCAGACGCAGAGAGCGATGGAGGGAGGAGGAGAGGAAACGGCTGCTGCTGCTGTGGCCGGAGCAGAAGGACGACAAAGGTTAGAAAAACAGAAACAGGTCAAACCTGGAGGGTCCAAACACCTGGACCCTCCAGGTGTTGGATCCGTGGTTCACCTGGATCACCTGGGCTGTTAAACTCTCTGGACTCATCATTTCTCCTCTCCCAGAGGTCGACCGGCAACCTGACCCTGAGGCTTCAGCTGACCAATCAGTGGTCACAGTTTGTCCTGAAGTATACGCCCCCTATTGGACAAACTGAACCTCCAGGTTCATCACTGCTGAACCGGAACCGGACCTTCAGGGCAAGTGGACTGGAGTCTGGCTAAAGTCAGTTGTTTGGCAGCATTTTGGGTTTCCAGTAGGAGCGATAAATAGTGACAGATCATGAATGAATGGATGAATGAATATATTGATCCCAGAGGGAAATTTGCAGCTGGTCAGCAGCGATGAGCAGAAAACAGAACCAGAAACAGAGAATTGTCGGTTTGTTGAGTTTTGGTCAAAATGCCGAATCAAATCATTTTTCTGCAGATCTTTGAAGTTTTAAAATCTCACTATCGTGTCTCGTCTAGTTTTATGAGTTTCATACATCATTACATCACAACCGGTCAAATGACTTTGTTCACAGCAGTGAACTGTGAAAATGAACTGATTCATTCTGAACCTGTATGAAATGAACCGGTTCTTCTTCATAGACTTTGCATAAAACTCTGAACTGTTCATTCCTGCCTGCGAATTTTCGTCAGCATAACTTTATAATCTACTAAATCAGCAACAGGTTGGATCAGATATAAACAGTTTGTAAACGTATAAACAAAGTTTCCTGAGGTAAATCAGTTTTCTCAGCTGCCGTCCTGACCGTACCGATTCCTGCACTTCGTCCGTTTGTTTGGCTGCAGGCGCGTCTCTCTGGAGAAGGAGGCGTTTCCACTGCGAGCGACAGAGAGATGGAGAGATTAGCTGTGGAGAGGGAAGGAAAACAGCCGGCGGTTACAGAAAAGGAAAGATGGAGATAAAAGACAAGAGGAAGGCATAGAAAATAGTTTGGTCAACTGTGAAGCTGTAAGCGATAAGAGATGAACTAACAAAAGAGATTAGAGAGGAAGTGGATGGAGGGATGAACGAGACGCGGCAGAAGAGGACAGAAAGACGGAGTTCATCATGGATGAAAACAGGCAGCAGCTGCTGGAGCCGCCATGTTTTAGTGTTAAAAATGTCAAAAGTTGACAAGAAATGAGAAAAAAGGATAAATATTTGACTTTGGAAGAAATGATTCATCTGGAGTCTGAAAAAAGGAAAACACAAATATACAAAGTAAACGTCAATGTTGGCTTCTCCGTTAAATCCTAAATATTTTTAAACCATCTGTGCTGGTCACATTTAAAAGTAAAATAAATGAAAATAAATATTACCTGAAATGGGCAACGGAGTGTCAGCATATCTTTATTCTTTACTAATTACTCTTAGGATACAAAACAAGTATTTATGTAAGTAAATTTTCCATTGTTTTTCTAATTACCGTTTTTATTCAGCATAAATTTGCTAGCTGTGATTGGCTGCTGTTTGTTCAAGTATTACTCTGGATTACTGTTCCCCTCCTGGCCTGTGGGGGCGCTGCACCAAGAACCACTGAAGGAAACCACACAAAAACCTCTGAAGACACTGAGAGCAACTTCCTTCTTCACCAGATGGAAACAAGATGGAGGATCAGATTTTAGTGTTGGAGGATTTCTCTTTAGTCTCTGGCTAAAGACCAGGAGCCATTTCTGCTGCTAGCGCTAGGCTAACAGGTTAGCCTTGGTTGTATTTACCCAGAATGCATTGTGATGTAGTCCACTTCCTGCTTTTGGAGCGGCCTCCGGTCCGCTTGGCGTTCACATTAAAACCGAACCAGAGTTCACTTCAGCCGGACCCAGACAGAGGATTGGAGGACCAGAGGTCAGAGGTCATGCAGCATTCACACCTCACCAACCGGACCGGACTTTATAAACAAGCGGACTAGCATTGGATTAAAGCAGACTGGAGTCGGGTCAGGACACGGTGGTGCATGGCAGTGATGTGTGACTGGATTGATTTTCATGCTTTCTTCCCCTTTTACTCTGACGCCCTCTAATATAGTAAAGTACCACTAACTGCCTCCATCAAAGCTGAGGTTTCTGACTTTCACCGATCTGATTGAGTTTCTTCTGTTGTGCAGATGCTTAGAGACCTGCATCTGGGCCTGGTTCTGGTTCTGACCTGGCTGGGCTGAATCGAAGCAATAATTAAAGGTGTAGCCCTGATGTTTTTGGCTGTGAGAAAAAGTGAAAGCTGCCCTGCTGTCGCGTTCAGCAGCAGTAAACATGAGGCCGGTTGATCGGAAAGCTTTTTATTATTCGGCTGTTTAAACCAGAACCAGATGCCCATCTGGCTGCGAACCGATTCACGTCTGATCGTCAAGTTTCTCACAGAAACGGCGTCATGTGTGTTTGGAAATCAGGGTGATGAAAGCGGCGCGAGCGAAGCGTGACGCTGCTGATTTATCGCCGCGTTGAGAGGAAAACACGCCAGGAATCCTTAGACAGGAGCCGGACCGCTGGTTGGCTCAGCGTGGGAATCAGGAGGCAACCGGGCCGTTCCGGGACCTCCTGCTGGGCCGGGAGTCGGTCCGGTTCTGGTCAGACCGGACTGGGCCGGGCCGGCTCCCAATCTCAGCCTGGCTCCTGTTAGAGCTCACATTTTGAAACCTAATATGGTCCTAAATCAGATTTCTAAATGTTTAGGTGTTATGAAAAGCATGTGTGTGTCTGTGAACCTTTATGTCTTTGTGGGGACCCATTATTTGGCTGCACTGATGGGACCACTGCTGGTCCATGAGGGGAGATGCTGGTTTTGGGTCAGGCGTTAGGTTTAGGCTGTAGAAAATGAATGGAAGTCAATCTGAAGGGTTGTGTGTGTATTTTGATTTCCTCTCAATAAACATCAGGCTCTTTTACAGGGAGCCAGCGTGTACACAAACTCACAGGGTGTCGGTTCATGCTGCGGTGTGTCCGTTGCTCCGATGGCGTCCAGGAAACGCGACAAGCTTTTAATCTGTTGATGGAAGGAGAAGATGATTGTTTCCCTCGTTCACGTCTCCGGGTTTTTGGAAGTTTTGCCCAAAATGTTGTTGCCATCAGAGCAGTTGGAGTGTTTGTGTGCTTTGGCGTCACTCTGTTTGTGTTAGCATGTTAGCGTGCTTCTGTGCATGTGTGTGGGCTGCGACTCCGTGCCGGCCGTTCTCACGCTCATTCCGCTGCTGCATTCAGAGAGATGCAGAAAAACACTGGAACAAAACCGGAACAGAACCGGGCTGAACAGAACCCGACTGGTACCAGAACAGAATCAGCCCAGGATTTTATGGACATGCTGAAAAATTAAAGCCATAAACATCACCAATGTTCAAAGTGTTTATGGGGCCCGATGGTGAAGTTAGAAAGTCAGTTGGTTATTTAGTCATAAGAGAGAAAAATGAGGTACATTCAATTCTAAATATTATTAATTCAGTCATAAATGTCACAGTTTCAAACTAAATGTGCAGTTAAGTTAGAGCTAGCTAACTAAATATTTAGTTTAATAACTAAACATTTAGCTTTTGTGCAGCAACATGTTTTGTTTGTGCTTTTAGAAGCATTTGCAGCTGTTGCACTTTGTGTTGCCTTGTTGCTGAAAATGTGCTATATAAATAAAATTACCTTTACCTTTACCAAGAGGTCATGAAAGGTCAATCAGTCCCCCCATCCTTCTTCAAATCTAGTCAAAGTTTGTTCTGGTTTGATTTGAAGATTTTTTTGTGCTGCACAAATTTTGTTTGTGCTGCTATGGGTTTGAAGATATTAATGAAAGTTTAAAGGCAAACAGTCGACCATCTCTCCCACATTACCCTAACGTTACGTTATGGTTGTGCAGCAGTCACACTGTTGGTTTCATGCTGCTGTTTGCTCTGTGCTGCGCTATCAGGCTACACCGATGAAAACTTACCTTTATCTCCAAAGATAAAGACAAGTTTATGGTATGAAAATTCACTGTTTCTAGCAGTGAATTTTCCACCTTTTCTCCCTGCATACCTGCACTACACCAAACTGTTTATTCACATTTAGCCTTCAGTTAAACACATTTCAGAGAAAATGGGAAACATTGATTGAGTTTTTAGCATTAGCATCTGCTTTGTTTCATGTGAGATTTATAGCCTTTCTGTTTCTCTCTGCAGGGATTTAAACAGAAACAACGTCAGCAGAATTACTAAAGTGGACTTTTCTGGACTGAAGAACCTCAGGATTCTGTAAGTTTGGTTCTTTTTCGCAGTAACTAAAAATAGGAAATGTTTATAGCTCCTGGGAAATGTGATGGCAGAAGAATTAAAGAACTTCAAAGATGCTTAAAGTCCAGCTTGATCTCAAAAAGTTTAATAATCTGAGCAATAATCTAATAGTGGGAATAGATTCTTTGAGCGGCTTTGAAGCCAAAGAGAAACGTTGACCTGCAGGAAACAATTATCTCTATTTTGTTTCTCAGTCTAAGAGCTTCTCCATTAGGAAACCATCTTTCATTTTCCTGCTTTAAATCAAACGACTCTTCGTGCAGAAATACATTAATAAACTTCTCATCATATCTGCTCTACTCTTCTTTTGCTGCCAGTTTAAGATCCTCAAGCTTCCTGAAATTCAGCTCTGAATAAATCTCTCATAAAAAAGTATTCACACCCTTGTTCTCTTGGGATTTTAAGAAACACAAATGTTACCTGATCCCCTCCATGGTGAAACATGGTGGTGGTAGCATCATGAGCTGGTTCTCCATCCAACCTGCCTGAGTGCAGACAAACCCAGAAGATCTGCAACCAGACGACTGGCTGGATTTAAATGCACACCGCACCATTCAGACTTTAATTGTAAAAAATACAGAAATCATAAAAAAATTGTCTTTCACAAAAGCCGCTCCATTTCTGTTACAAATGGACGCAAAACGTTTACAACTTTTACATTATTAAAAAAGCAGAATGCTGCAATTGTTCTGTTTCCATTAAGTAAGAAATTAAATTAAAATCCCATGAATAAACTTATTCATTCAAGGTAATCATGGAGGTAATGGATGTAAACATGAGATATTTATAATTGATTGAAGCAAAAAAAAAAAAAGTTTCCATTGCAGTTTTTGCTAAATTCACAAATTTAGATACGACTGAGAAACCAGTTGAAAACCTGAGTTTTTCTAATGTTGTGAGTTTCCATTAAAGACACTTTTTGTAACTTTTATAAAAATAAATTTTATCCATATTTAAGCTATCTCTATGTTATGACAGTGTGATATGAAACAGATAATCTCGTTCTCCTCACTAAGCTGCTGACGTCTAAAGAAATGCACCAGAAACAACCAATCAGAGCCAGGAGGTTGGTCTTAGCGCCGTCAATCAACCTCATGTACTCACTGCTAAATGTGCTAACAACTTACCGTTACAGGAAAACCGTTTCTCCACCTGCATCGGTGTTTATGCTAACTCGTTTGAGCATGATTGACAGCGCTAAGACCCGCCTCCTGCCTCTGATTGGTAGCTTCTTGTTAGCACTGTAAGAAGACAGAGGAGCTTTATTTTATTTTTCTTATACTGTTATGAAAATGTAAAAATACATTTTTAAATAAAAGTTACATCTTCAGCTTTAGATTTATTTTTGTAATTCCAATTTTTGGATTTTTGTCCTCGGTGGAATCTGGTTTCACTCGGGTTCAGGAGGTGTGAGTACGTCTGCTGCGTGTTTTTCTGCCTTTCTGCAGCCTGTACTTCTACGCCTCCATGCTGCAGTAATTAAGGCGCTGCTATATTTACCTAACGGGCCTCTGTGTGCCTCAAGGCCCAAGCAGATCCACGTCTTAACAAGGCTTCCAGGTCTGGAGATGATGTACGTGTCCTGCAAATTTTTACAAGCTAAGCTAACCTAGCATAGCAGCCAATAGCATCAGGATGGTTGACAACTTCTGCATGACTGCTGGCAGTGAAAGGTCACAGGAACAAAGAGTTTAATATCCAGATTTACAGCAGCTTAAAAAGTTTTCACACTCAATGAACTTTTCCATATTTTGTCACATTATAACAACAAATACAGAGTACTAAATAATAAATTAATGTGAAAGACAAAGTGGTTTCCATGGTGACGTAGAAAGATACAGGACCGTGATCTGCGAACTAACGCTCTGCTTGAAAATGTCTGTTTTCATCTGTTTCCTGTTTTAACTGAGCCATAGTGAAACAACACGGCTGCTGATTGGTTCTTCATTTTATTTCCTGATCATTGAAACGTTTGAACTCAACAGAACGAGACGCTTATCTGCTGCCCTAATTCACTTCTCAGGCTCTCACTGTTTCAGCGCAAACGCCTAAAATATGTGTGTGTGTGTGTGTGTGTGTGTGTGGAAGGGCTTTAATAACTATAATCACTGCTGGCTGCATGCGCTCTGTTTTAACCAGAGCGGCAGATAAAAATACACAGAGGAGAGAAACGAGTTCCTCCAAAACGACTTTTTCACTTCATCTGATTTTTTATCTAAAACACAATAAACAGTGTGTGATTTTATTGTGTTGGTGCGAAGAGAGAGAGGGGCGAGCGAGGGAGTGTGTGGGTGTGTGTGTGTGTTTGTGAGAGGCTAGCGGTGCGTTTCTTGTGGTCAGAGACGAACTGCTGCGACGTTCGCCTCCAATCTGGGAGGAGACGTCCTGGGAAAAACGGGGAACCAAAAATATTCCCACCAAGTGAAGATCCAGAGCCAACGGTCATTCAGCCGAACAAAAAACCGTTCAGCAGATAAAAACAAAGCCAAGGAGCTTCATCCACCTGTTTTCATTCATATTGTCATCAGATGATAAAGATTATTCTGGCTTTTAGAAAATAGAAATGATTCAGAAAATAAAATGTCTTTTATTTGATGTATGTAAACTTCTGGTTTCAACAATAATTATTCTAATTATTCAAACACCAAATATACATGAATATGCATTAATATCCACCATCTCAGCCCCCTAGTTTCACAGTAACTTTATTCCCAAAGATAAACAGTAATAATAATAATAATAATAATAATAATAATAATAATAATAATAATAATGGTTTCTGATTGCCAAACCAGCTTATAATGAAGTTTACTTTTTCTCTGTATAACTCAAACTATACATGATAATAAATGTGCTAAAAGATAAAGTATCCCAGAAATTATTGTTATAAATGATAATATTGTTATTTAGAGACTATTTTCAAAAAATATAATAAAAGCAACGCTATATTAATGCAAGTATGCCCACTCAGATATACAAAAAACCTTTTGTTTGTGAAGAATATTTGACATAAATCACTTTAAATATCCAAAATAAAAATCAAAACAATAATTAAAATGCATTATGGAGCCTCTGTAACCAAAGTTACATTACAACATTATTGCTCATTCAGCTTCGACAGACAACAGGCAGGATAATAAGGTTCAAGCTAGCGGCTTGTTCTGGCTGCCGTCTTCTCAGCGACATGAAAGAGGAAACGATCAAACTCAAATCAATAAATTTATTTATTTATTATTGAGACACAAACAAAAAAACTGAGCATCAAACTCTGCTGGACTCATGTGACAGTGAAACCCAGAGACAAAGACTCAGACTCAGGTTTTATGACAAAACTTTGACCTTTAACCTGAGATGAAATTAGGTGTGTGTGTTTTATTATCCAGGACGTCGGTGGGCGGTTCTTAACGTGTCGGCATTAAATCTGAGTAAAAATATTTTTCACTCGTTGTGAAGGCAGCATCTTTACAAAATAAAAGCTTTCTTACTAATTCAGTCACGACTCAGATTGAGAGGAAAACTTCTAGTTTTCTGTGTTGTGAATAAATGAATTATTTTAGTTTAAAGACGGCGTTAACAGGTAAAATGAAACTGATTTCGTGTTTCTGCTGCTTCTCTCATTAATATAAATTAACAGAATTTTCCTGGTTTGTTGCTTTCTGGGAATATTGTAGAATTTAACAAATTTACATAAAAAATCTTCCAACAACATAACAATGGAACCATTAAAGACCAACTTAGACATTTTAATTGCAAAATCAAGTTAATTTACCCGACAGGTTGGTAGAACGTCTGACCCGTTTCAGTTCCTCTGGTTCCTCGTTTTTATCTCCTAAAACGTTTCAGTTCTCCTCTTTCCTCGTTTTCAGCTCTTATAGGATAGAAATCCTCCACCCTGCCGTCTGCTGAGACGTTTTTTCTGCTTGGTCGGCTCCATCTGGAAAACCTTAGCGGCGCGTCCCACACAGAGCCGGGACAGGAACGCTGGAGATGTTGGTCTGCAGGAACCACATGAAAGCCCCGAGACAAATGGGGGAAATTTGCTCTAAAGAATTGGATGTTAATTATTTGTTTTGGCTGACTAGATTAAAACATTTGTTATGCACAGAGTGTTGGTGGCAGATCTGTTCGCTCCGCTGTCTCTCTGTTTACTCAGCCGGTGAAGTGTCTCTGCTGCAGCCAGACAGGACATTTCTCTGCTGTGTACAGTGTGAAAACTAACGGTTCCTTCTCCAGGGGTATGAATACTAATGATCCTGTATCCAGGGGTATGAATACTAATGATCCTGTATCCAGGGATATGAATACTAATGATCCTGTATCCAGGGGTATGAATACTAATGATCCTGTATCCAGGGGTATGAATACTAATGATCCTGTATCCAGGGGTATGAATACTAATGATCCTGTATCCAGGGGTATGAATACTAATGATCCTGTATCCAGGGGTATGAATACTAATGATCCTGTATCCAGGGGTATGAATACTAATGATCCTGTATCCAGGGGTATGAATACTAATGGTCTCTGTGCCGTTTTGTCTGCTGCAGCCACCTGGAGGACAACCAGATCAGCGTCTTGGAGAGAGGAGCCTTCCAGGACCTCAGGCTGCTGGAGAGGCTGTAAGTTTTCACACATCCAGCCAAAGTATTCACACCCTGAACTCTTTCCTGTGAGTGTTGCTGGGATTTTACTGACACCCTGAAATAAAAAGCACCTGGCAGGACTGGAAGCTCATGTTCTGGTGCAGAAAACCCCAGAAGACGCGCAGCCGGCCATTACTGATTCACAACGAGATGAATAGAAATGCACTCCACACTTTTCAGATTTTTATTTGTTAAAACATTTTGAAAATCAACAATCTGTTTTGTCTGACGCCACCATAACGCTCTGGTTCGAGTTAATGTCACATAAAGGCCTCGGCCGCGCCTCGGCCGCGCCTCGGCCGCGCCTCGGCCGCGCCTCGGCCGCGCCTCGGCCGCGCCTCGGC
>CAEFZX010005084.1:0-181219 GCA_903066825.1 Alfaro cultratus | reverse complement strand
CTGGTTTGTAATCTATTAATAAAGTTTGACTGACCTATCTGACTGTTTTGTTGACATTCCCTTTAGCGCAGCTCCATCTAATGGGTGCATAACGTAACTGCAGTCTCTACTGTAGCGTCTATTCTATGCGCCTTATAATGCGGTGCGCCTTATATATGAAAAAAGTTTAAAAATAGGCCATTTATTGAAGGTGCGCCTTATAATCCGGTGCGCCTTATAGTGCGGAAAATACGGTAATAAAAACAGACAAAAACTGCATTTTTCTGGTGTTTTCTCTGTATCTTAGCGCTTTAGGCTAGCATCATCACCAGGTTTTTGGATCTTGTTTGGGTTCATTTGCACATTTTGGACCGAAACACGTTCCTCTCTGGGACACAGAACCCGTCTCCTTCCTGAGTGATATGATGTTTGGACATTCCCATCGAGTCTAAACTAGCATTTAATTGTTTTAAAACATGAACATGGCATCTTCAAGCATCCAGAAATGGTTCCCAAGGGTGAGGCAGACCTGTGTGGCTCCACCATAGATTTCCAGGCTGATTTTTTTGGACTTTCCCATTCTGTGAAACAAGAAAGTGTGTTGAAGGCATGGCTTGTGAATACTTCCACAGGCGTGCCTCGAGAAGTTCCTTTGTTATTTAAAGAAACAAAGTAATCATTCTGTATGTAAAATTCTAATTTAAAAGACAATAACTATATCTGGTCTTCATTTAGCAAATACAACTAATGCTGGTAATCTAAGTTGACGTAAAATAAGAGGAGTTTAATCAGTGTATGTAAACCTCTGGTTTCAACTGTGTTGCAAGATTCTAAGGACAATCTTTGCTTTTTTTTTTTTAAGCAACTGTACGTTGAGATTCTCTTGCTTCCTTTGCAGTAAATGTGGGAAAATCTAATCTCAGTTTTGTGCCAAACAAACGTTAAGGATGTTTGTCTAAAGTTCAGGATTTAAGAGGGCGCTCCATTCCAACAATCAGACCATTGTGCAGGCAGATGGGATCACTATTGACACCCACTCTTACCGGGGTAAGCATTCATCAAACATTAGTCAGAGACCTCGTCGCTTGCACAGATAGAGCTTTGTGCCACTCCCATCTTTGAAGTTTCGAGGATTGTTGACTAATTTTGGAATGTAGCTATTAAAAAAAACACACATAAAAACAAGTTTGGATTATTTCAAGCAAAGATGAGGCTTAAAGGTGGATTCAATATTAACTTAATATCAATAATGATGTAATGTTTTTTTTTTCAATGTATGTAGTTAAATAAGGCATTCACTGACAAAAATAGGATTAAGACCTGATTTGGAATAACGTGCTTATGTGATTTACGTAATATCAATGATGTGATTTGTAAAAAGTTGTTTTATGTAGATCGGGAAGCAGATGGCATAACAAATGGAGCTATAGTGTTATCTGGCAGTTTCAGGAGCCTCCAACAGTCAAAAAATTACATTAAATTTCCCTTAGTCACATATTTTCTAATCAGAATAAATCTAATCTCAAGGTAGGTATACACATTACATAGAAATTGAGTTCTATCGAACTAATAGTCCAGTTCAGTTGAAATTATAAAATAGTGCAATCAGCTATCATTTAGAAAAAACTGGTAAAAAGTCATCCATCCAATAAATCCAAGACATTTTTTCAAGTTCGCAGTAAGTCAAAATCCATGAGCAAGCATGTGGCGACAGTGGAGAGGAAAAACTCATTTCTATAGGAAGAAAAACTCTCAGTCTGAACAGCAAATAATATCATCTTCTTCATGAGACTGTCTTGGGAAAGCAGAGTAACTTCAGTCAGAGGCTTCTTCAGATTTAGTGGAATACAGACTGCTACAAGAGATCTTTCCTGCCGGCAGCCATGACGATTTGCAATAACTCTTTGAAGAATTAATGAGTTACAACATTTAATTTCCCTTTGGGATTAATAAAGTATTTTTTAATTGAATTTGAAATCTGGTTGATTGATTTAATGCAATCGCTAAAAGGCATCAGACATAGAAGATTTTTCTTAGACTGCAGTAGCAGATGTTGATGTTGATGTAGATTGAGATGGGTTTCATTTTGGGTTTGCATAGTCCTAATATATATATATATATACTCATCACTAGAGAGGATGTGTACCAAATCTTGTTGGTGACTAAATACTTCTTGTCAGCAAGGGCGCTTACACAAAGTTTACTTTAATAATCACCACAGAATCATTTTAATAGAATAAAGCAGTCAAAGTAATTTTTATTTTGGGCCACATCAAGATCATGAAAGTCTGTGGAAATGTATTAATAAAACTACCTATTAACAAACTGTTAAAATATAGCTTTCTCTGCATTTGATGTAGTTTGACACATGCAAACTTAAACTGATTTGATTTGACTGATAAAATAATATTTAAGCATAATATAATATTTTAAAGTTCTATTTCTGAAGCCCTTGAGAGTCTAGCAGGCCACAAAAATAGCTATTATGGGCCGGATTGGCCTGCGGGCCTCGAGTTTGACACGTGTGGTACATGGATGCCGTGATGTTCTTTAAGTAAAACTGAAAAGCTCAAAACCAGATAAACCAGATACACTAAAGGTCTTGCTCTCATTCAGCCTCTATCTAAGCTTTAGTTTAATGTAAAATGTTAATAATATCCATTTTTAATTAATACAAGGTAAAAACAAAATTTGCAGCAAAGGGTTAACTTGACCTGTATGTGCGCTCTAATAGTGGTTTAGATGATGAAACTTTGTAACAAAGAAATATGTACATGGTGGAGGAACTATAAAACGCTTGTAACTTTACCACATAAACGGCCAGAGTAAATGTTCTGTCTTCAACAACAAACCTTGAGGTTGCAGCACAGTGGAGTAAAGCTGGTTATTATAACATGTTCTGGGAACTGATCACGAAGCTGCAGCCCAGTTGTTAAGGGAAGCTGTTTGGTTGAACTACATATTTGAGCTGAGTAAGATTTTTCCCTGAGAGGAAATCAAACAAAACTCCAACCTTGGGGTGAAACTCTCACGAAGCGTCTCCTTTGAAACTGATACCGTGAGGTGAAACCAAACAGCAGCAGAATAAAACGATGTTTTGCCTGTACAGTGAAAACAGATTTTTAAAGGGAACAGAGTTGAAAGGCTATTTATAAGCTCCTTTGCAAAGGAAGTGAGCATCCCCCAGAGGATAAATGCAGCTTTGGAAAAATGATACAGCCTGGAGCCAGAAGAGGAAGTACGGAGAGAGGAGTCCAAGACCTGAACATGGAAAATCGTGACTGCTTGTGTGATTGTTAGAGGGCAAGTCTCTGAGAAAGATGCAGAGCTAAGTTCGACTGGCTTTTTCAACCCAGTGGGGAGAGAAACGGAAAGAAATGGCTCCTTAAAACAAAATCCCCAATAAGAAATCTGATTTATTTTACATCCAATTCCTTTTTGAAGCACAGTAAATAACTGCAACATAAAATCACATTTACCCACCAGTAGCTCCACCATTTTCATGCTGAATTTCAAACCCAGTGAGTAAGAAATACACATCAACATGCTTTGCATTTATTTAGGAAAAGCTGTAATAGTGATAGTTGTAATAAAAGAGAAAGGAACAGTTATTTTGATAGCAAAAGCAGAAAAAAGGCAAATACTACAGCTATATTCTCCTACCACAAAGTGGGAATTATTGCCATGTACATCTAAGAACTGGGCATTTATCATTTATTAGCTAAAAAGAACAATGATGACACCATTATTCGTGATTGTATTAACCAGAAAGAGAATTATATTATGCTCTAATTTAATTCTGTAGTGTCCTTAGAAATTAAATGTCATGTTTTCATCAGCTGCAGAAATATAGAGATAAAGGTTTGATAAAAATAAAGGTGTAATAATTGAGTTACTGCAATAAATGAACTTTTCAATAATATTCCATTATACTGAGATGCATCTGTAAGCTTAACAACAAGCAAACAGTTTGTCAGTTTTTAGTTTTGTCTGTTAGCTGTTAGCTGCTAACGTTAGCAACCAAGACCAAGTAAACTGGATTTATAACAAAAAATCCACACCAACCTAAATTATTTAAAATATTACTTGGCACACTGTGACTATTTAATCTCATTTGGCAAATGTAAATGAGACCAGACAAAAAACATGTGGGATTCCTCAGGGCAATATTCTCGGACCACTCATATCGTAATCTTCTGCTCAAACTGCTCATACTGATGAATTTCGTGACTTAATCTTCAGAAAAACTTACATATTAGTTGTTGTCATCACCTTTATTTAAAAGAAATGCTTAAACTTTGAAGCAACTATACATCACTAAACTGCTATTTAGTAAACATAAAGATTTTGCACTTGGTTGACTCAAATAGATAACTTTTTGGTTTGGTAGACCAAGTTTCACTTCCTCTGAATATTTTTGCTTCCAATATAGCTTTTTTTTTTTTTTTTTTTTTAACTCTGGTGGTAGAACAGATAAGGCTTTTTAAAAAACCTTTCACTTCTGTCTTTATTTGGCCCAAAATACATGTAGATTTGTCACAAAAACATCCATTAAGATCAGTTCCTGGATGAGAAGCAAGAAAGGCATCCAGAGGTTTCAGTATCAAAAATGATTAAGTCCGACAGTATTTAGAAGTTTCCTGCATCTATAAACAATACGTTGGGGATTTTTAGATGCGAGTAAATAGATCTTGAAATAGATTGTTCTTTTTTTAACCTTTTAAAGTCTGAATTAAAGCCATTAGCTGATGTTTCATGTATTAGGACTATATAAAACTCTGTATTTTTGCTATTATTAATGTATAAAGATGTTTGAAAAGTACGCGCTCTAACATTTTTTCATCTTACCACTTGAGGTTCTGTAGGACTGCAGGAGATCTGACAGCAATCCCTTCTGGACGGTGGCGTTCCCGCTCAGAGTCTCCCTGTCCAGGATGCGCAGGAAGCGGTGAAGCTCCATCAGGAGCTGGTCCAGCACTGAAAAGCCCAGACAGACAGCAAGAATTCAGATGTACTCCTTTAAACCTTACTGCACATTGATTGGCATGGGAATGTTTGGTCTTGCATCAGTGATTTAAGGACACGTCCATCACAGTTTCCACATTATACAAGAAAAAGGAACACAATGAGGAAACACATACGTTTCCTGGCAATCATTTAAAGAATATTTCACTTAAAACTGAGATAATTTTTGTTGCTTCTTAAATGTTATGTTTCGTGCCAGAGTTTTACATGGGAGAAACTGTTCTGAGGTTTTCTTCTGGCAGCCATTGATCTCGTTTCTCTCAATCCGTTTCCATCCACAGTGAAAGTCTGTTTTGTGCTTGTTTGGGGACTCCAGTAAAAGGTCGAGTTCAGAGAGGGGGAGGAGTCTAAGCCTGTCTGGGTGAAGCCCACACACATCCTTTAGGGGTCAGCGCTGAGCTCGCTGCCCTCACTAGCTGTGTGTAGGGAGTTCTTTGTATTTCCCTTCACTGTCTCTTGGCTTCATGAATAAGCCCCCTCGCTTCAGTGGGCCTCAGAGCGAGAGAACCTCCTCAGCAAGACAAGAGACATAAGGCGGGTAACAGGGGAGAAGTTTTACTAAAGGAAAAGGACTTTTAGGTATTTGTAAGAAGGAATGTAGTGATTTAATATTCAAAATGTTAAGTTAACCCCTGCTAAGATGCCGGATTTTTGGAACGGAGCAAAATACACCAAAAATAAGGATTTCAAGCAACTTTAGCTGAGAAAAACAAATAGAAATCTCTTTGGGCGAAACCAGGTTGCATAAACTAATCTCTAGTATATTAACATCCCACATATGGATATTGCCTTGTTTACTTTGAAACCCTCTTTCCAAACACATCAGATTGTGAAGACATATCTTGTCCACAATCCTCTTCAGATGACCACTCACATTCTCTAGGTGAAATGCCATTTGACATATTATTGGGCAAAGCTTGCA
This sequence comes from Alfaro cultratus, assembly GCA_903066825.1. Taxonomy (NCBI): domain Eukaryota; kingdom Metazoa; phylum Chordata; class Actinopteri; order Cyprinodontiformes; family Poeciliidae; genus Alfaro; species Alfaro cultratus. The sequence goes on along the minus strand of CAEFZX010005084.1, from coordinate 175,293 downwards.
GAGCAGCCAATCCAGGAGCGCCACTTATTTCTCTTGGCACTGATTGGCTTTATTCCTAAGAGAGCAGAACTGGACAACCATTGACATTAGTCTCTGAAGTAGTTCCAAGATCATTTCCACTCTGCATATTAATGCATATTAAGCTATATTTGGAATTTGAACTAATAAAATAAGCAATTTTAGGCTTTTTAGAGGACTTCTTAAGTATTTATAACCCCTACAAATACAAAGTATCCACTGTACTCTTAAGGCTCCCACATACTCTATAAGCCACACTGACTCTGCACATTCTCCTGAAAATTTTGCACAAATTTTAGCTTTTGATATAAGAAAATGTCTGGAACAGAGAGAACAGATGAGCTTTATTTAAGTTAAACTACATTCTCTAAAACTGAAGACATGTGTGAACTAAAGGCAGCTTAATAAGTCAGCCAAAAGTGAGTTTTTTGTTAGCACCACAGTTTTATGAGTATGTCGTACATATTTTGAAGCAAATGTGGCTTCGACATTTTGATGCAATTTATTATAGTCTGAAGATGCAACAAGCGTGACATTTCACTAGTAGAGATTCTACTAAATAACTTTACTCAACCAGAAATTGAAAATACAACTCAACTTCTCAAAGTTTGCAAGACCTTACCTTTTCACCCTACATAAAGCAAGAAACTTTTACAAGGACTGAAAGCTGTTCCTGCCTTTTTGAACTCTGTTACAACAGTCAAATATCTCATTTTAGTGGCTTCTTCCGGCTCAGACTAATCACTAAGCCTAGAGGGGGTTGGGAGTATGTTCATGAACTCTCCTCTCCTTCCTAAATAAGTACAAGAAGGAATATTTTGAAGAATAAGGTGTCAGATCTCAGCTAAATTTTGCCTCTTGGAGATGACAAGACAATTCTTGAAGCTACCAGAAGCAATGTTTCTGGTAGGTTCAAGAAAGCATGGAAAAAAAAAAAATTATGCACACAACAGATTAGTGTGTTGGCAACATGATTACAAAAGTCTCTATGTGCGATTCTAACTGCTGTTTTTCAGTTAGTGTTTGGCCACCGGACATGAATCTAAACATTTTTCCAGTCTCTCCTCCTTGTGTGTTTGCAGAGATTGACTCAGATGGCCTTTTGCATCCGAGGACCCTGGGAAACGGAGTCAGCTGACAGGACAGGGAGGTCTGCAGCCCGGCTGTCTTCTCTGAGCCTCGGTTTGGCCAGATGCCCGACGCACATGCAGCGAGTGACCGCAGCCTCGCAGCACAAACAGTCACCCCTGCAGGGAGGCCAAAGGGAACCAGAGAGACCTTCAGAGAGATGGACTACTGCAGGGACTTTTAGCTGCTGCACCAAATACATTGTAAAACCTCAGCAAGAGGGAATTAAATACCAAATTCCTGTTAACAATGAGTGAAATCACACATTTATTTGTGTTGTAGCGACACAAATAAATGTGTCGCTAACACACATTTGTGTCTTGACAAGATGTCAAAGCAGAATTTCTCTTCTGTGTTGCCGCGGTTGGACTTCCTGATTTGCTTTATTCCGCATGACCATGCTCTTATTTACTTTTGTCACACATATGTGTTGGTGATGAGCTTGCAGATTTACAAAATCAATAAAATTTTGTCTATAGTCAGGATTTATTTTAAAGTATGCAGTATTCAATGGCTTCATTTTCAGGTAAGTTTAGCAAAACATCAAATCAGAATCAGAACTTTTGTAATTCCAGAAGGAATTATTTGTATTTTATTGAACACATTTAACCCAATTGTATATTAAATGTTTTGTGCTATATTGTCTGTTTTCAATTAAGTCGGACTCATTACTTCAATCACGCTGCAACCTTAGACGAAAAAGACAATCCTCTTTATCCTCAGGCCAACACTAATGATTACATCATATTAATGTTTTATTAATCAGTTAATCATATTAATTATTTGTGTTAAGCAATTAAAACATGTGGCTAATGAGTATCTGTTCACTTTGTTTATTTAAGGCTGCACACAAAAATAGAAGTAAAACCAATTATCTATGTGAAAATGTTCTTCTCAAAGATTACCTTTAGTTCAAAATAGCTCAGAAATTAGACTCGCGTTTTTCCCATCATTCCTTTAATTTGACCATCAGCTGAACAAGGATGTCTTGTAAGGACGTTAGCTGAATTTCCAGTTCTGAGAGGCTTCAGGGTTTAAATCAAATAAAGGAGGCAAGGCCTCTGATTTTGGAAAGGCAGCTTCCATACCAAAAGTAATCACAGACGTTCTTTTCAAAGCTTAAATAAACAAACTTATCTGGGGTAAATATATCCTTAATAGAGTCCTGTTAGACTGTCTCGCAGATGCAGGAAGTGCCATAAAAAGACACAACCTAAGTGGATAGAACAACATTTCAGCAAAGAAACAGATAATAGAGACAGTAGAATTGATTTCAAATAATTTTTCATCATTTGGCTTTACTTATTTCTGTAATTTTGTAACAGAAACTGAGATCATTTTGCAGTTTTTCTCTTATCCGTACATCATCTCTCAATCTTCCCTCTTCTCAGGCCTACACTTTTCATTACCGTGTATTTCCTTATGTTGGTACCAAAACATGAATGGGAATGGAGTCAAATAAAATAATGTAACTCCATAACAACGGCTTCAACTCGATGATGCAAGAGAAGCAGCTGAGATGTAAGATTTCCAGCCTGGAGCAGCTGGTTGAGGTCTGTTTGGGACACTTCCTCGACTCTGTGAATCACAGTCATATTTTGGGATGTGGTGCAGATGTTGGAAACAGTTGCAAATAAGCTTGTGTTCCTTTCTTTGCAGCTGAATGCTGAAATCAACTTAAAAACACTTTCTTAAAAGGTTCTGTTTGCACTTTCCATGCATTTTCTTTATCAATGAACTCATTTTTCCAGCTACTCGCTACTTACCCCCCCAAAAATGACAGGACACTTTCTTTTCACAAATCCCATGACTCACAGTCACAGCAGGCTGTTCAAAAATGAAGCATTCAACACAGTTTGTGGATAACTAAAAGAAATCATTTTATCAAGTGCAAAAAAACCTGACTTTTCTTAATGTTAGCACCAGAAATTACTTTAAAACAGAAGCAGGCTGACTTTATGCAACTACGAAACAATTTGCTTTTTCAGTTTCCATTCTTATAGAAGCTCTATGATTAACTCTTATGACCAACTACTGTTATAGCTAGGATTTATTTTGCTTGCATCTCAGTCCTGCTGCTGTATGGCAAACTGTTTATGTCACTTTGAGTCTGGTTTTAGTTCTAAGATAATAATTAACACAAAATTAATTAAATCTTCCATGCTAAACTTTGTGTTTTTTCACAAAATAAGCAGTTAGGACCAGATAAATATATTTATGATGTTGTTAAAATAATTCACATTAAAATAAGCTGTGAAACTAACAGTGTCAAATGCATCAAATCACCACACCTTCTAACTGCTGTTAACTGAGGTGTAACTTCACCTAAATGGGAAGTGGTAACAAGAAGGAGAATTGCAACCAACAGTGACCAAACCTCACATCAAAATGATTGGATGGTAGTGAAGTTTGGACTAACACGGACAGAATAAGCTTCTGCTTCAGCAGGCATGAGGAAAACCGCAAAAGCAGAGCAGTTTTATAGCACATCTTTGCAGCTAAACAACTTTTATTAATCTATACAATATATATAAAATAAATTGTCAACTTCAGAGTAATAGTAAAGTAGAAATGGTTGAATTTGAAGATGCTTGTAGTAATTTGTGTTTGTGGATGACTCAGGTGTTGAAAAGACAAACTGCATTAAATATTCAGCAGTTTTTTCTTCCATCTTTCATTTTTGACAAGAGTACATCACTGCAACCGATTAAAATGGAGTATAAATCAATCAACTAATCAGTTCAACAGTTATTACAATAACAAAACAATAAGCCACTGTGCCTTGACATGCTCCCAATGTTTTTGCATTTATTTAAATAAACAGTGAACGATCCGTTAAATAAGATTGCCTATTTAAAAATGTACATTTTCACAGGAAATTTTTTATGCATAATATTGTTTATAAAGTGGAAGGCTACAGTGTAGTAGAAATAACAATAAGGTGGAAATTATTGAGCTTTTAAACCTCTTTAATAAATGTATCAGCATGTAACTTTTCCTGTGGGGTCAACCAACGCCACATCTGATCGCTTTCCTCCAGCAAGCTTTTATTCCAGAATAAGTAGCAGATTATCATCTGATGGCAGCGACTGAATAAAAGATCAAACACTGTGTTGATTGGTGTTTGGGTTCAACTGCAGGGTAAAACTGCGCTGCTGACATGGCTGATTAATTCAAGCTGCGTTTTGATCTCATTGCCATAGAATCCAGAAGATGAAATAAATCTGAAATCGGATTGATGACAGAAAAAGGCTGCTGTCAGTACTGAATGAACTGTATTAAAGAAAGCAAAAGATAGAGTAAAAGATAAGAGCTGCTACGGACATTACAGGTCAATGCTTTGTTTCCTGTCTAATATCAGACCAACTTTTTTTTTTGTAAAATTTTAGCATTGCAAAAAATAAGCCTCACTTATGAGAAGACAATATTTTTTTTTATCATGGGTATGTCTAGAACAAAGCGAAACACTTTACCATCACATAAAAAGTTCTGAAATATGAAGAAATGTAATTCTTGAATGATGTTGCAGTCTTTTTTCTTTGGTTTTTCAATTTAACTTAACTGATTAACCATAACAAGGAAGAAACTGAAACAATGTGGGAGACGATTATACTCATTAAGCTAATTAGACGAGAAAAATAACTTCTAATTTCAAACTTCATACATTTAATTTACTTAAATTATTAAATTAATTATTAACTGGAGTCAGTTCATTATTGCAAGAACCTTTGAAACATCATGCTGAACAGAATGTATGCATACAACAAATACAGGAGTAGTGTATTTATGTACATTAGAATAATATTAACATCTATTTAACTTAGATTACAAGTTAAATTTATTCTTACTTCTGCTATTTGTTGTGATTAAGCCTTATCGCTAATGAATAAAATTAAATGATAATGTATTTTTATCAGATAATTCATAACATTAAGTAAAGCCAATATTAAAAACAGGTTTTTAACAGACATTTTATGCCATGTTACAGAAGACTATCATCATGACAACTTTGTTCATCTTTGTGTGATTGAGTAGCCACTGCTTGAACCTGGCTTTTAACAGCATGTTGTACACAAGAATATACATGAAAAGTTGAGTGGAAGGAAAATAATGTGTGTGAAAAAAGGATCAGCCACAGGGATAACATGACCTGGAGGAGATTGTGAGGGAAAACCAGTTTGAAATTTTAAAGAGATTCATCAGACATGACATATGGCTGGAGTTTATGTACAACTCTGGAAAACATTAAGAGACCACCTTGAAATGATCAGTTTCTCTGATTTTACTCTTTATAGGTATATGTCTGAGTAAAATGACCATTATTTTTTATTCTATGAACTACTGAAAACATGTCTTCAAAATTCTAAGCAGAAATTTAGTATGTATTAACAGAAAATGAGAAATGGTCAAGGTAACAAAAAAGACACAGTGCTTTCAGAGCTTAAATAATGCAAAGAAAACAAGTTCATATTTATTTTGAGACAACAATATTAATGTTTTAACTCAGGAACAGTTCAGAAATCAATATTTGGTGGAATAACCAGGAGGTTTTCAATGGGATTCAGTGCAGTCGGCTCTTCGTTTTTTCCAGAACTGTTTGAGTGTCACTTTTTAAACTGAATTACTGAACGAAATTAGCAAAACGATTATGTTGTAATTTATTGAGAAGCACCTCTATTTTACAACAATATTCCCTATAATGTTTAGAAAATAAAAATAAGACATCATATTTTTTAATAACATGTTGTGGTAACTTGGGAATTCATGAATGTATTTTAATGTTATGTTTATAGCAAGGTGTAACTGACCACATCAGAAATTCCCCTTTGAATAAACTCTTCTCAAAGGTTTGTGAAAGTAACATATGATTTAAATATACATGCAAAAAGATTCACGCCTTGATAGCAGGCAGAGTTCATGCTCTGTCACACAAACTTCATGAGTGTTTACTGCTGCAGCCACACACACATGTCTCACACTGGTACTAAGGCTGCGTTCACACTGCAGGCTGAAGTGACCCAGTTCAGATTTTTTTTTACGTAACGCGACCTGTATCTGATCTTTTCATGACAGTCTGAACAGCACAGGTCGGATTCTTTTCGAATGCGACCCAGGCCACTTGCATATCCGATACGTATCCAATTCAAATGTGACCTAACGTTCAGGTCACATTCATCCGAACTGAACGTCACTGATACTGCAACCACGACGGACTATAATGAGGATTAAGTTGCTAATATGCTACTCCGGTCGGACAACAACTTCAAATATGTAATCTATGCTCCACCGTTAGCCTCCCCGTTTACTTCCGCAAACACTGAGCACTTCTTCTTTTTATGGCCGTTGGCAGAACACTGAGGACGCTGACGCTACTGCGCATGCGGGACACTTTCAGGCCCTTTGCCCGTTCAGACTGCAGAACACATACAGGTCGCATATGTGTGGCGGCGTGAACGGCTCCGGCAAAAAAAAAAAAAAATACGATTTGACAAAATATCGGAATTGGGTCATTTCAGTCTGCAGTGTGAACGCAGACAAATTCTCAATCAGCTTTTTTTAAATTAACTATCCTAAAGTTGAACATTAGAAATATTTGATCAATTTTAGTGCTTTTAACAGAGCCATCTTTCAAAATATCTGGGCTACCACTTTACGGTTGAATTTGGTCAAAGCAGCATCCAAATAAGAACGTGGTTTCCCTTTCAAATTTGTTTTGAAACAACAGCTCCAAAAGCCAAAGAAACTGCCAATAAATAAAATGATGGCTATCAGTTGTGGAGCCTGCCACCATCTTTTTCATATTTGTTTTGTTAACACTTCCTCTGTTCCAGCTTTTGAATCATCTCCTTTATTCAGCTCAGGTTTTATCTTTAGATCTAAGCTGAACTAAGACTCACACGTAGTAACAGAAGAAATCGCACTGTTTTTCACAACTCAAAGTGTAAAAAATGTCTCAAAGATAAATTATATGTTTAATTTGAACAGATAATATTAATTCCTAAGAGCTACTTTTTACTTTCCGGCTTATTTTTTGAAATTGTAAAAACAAAGCTTTTTACATATTTTAAGATATTTCTGCTATTAATAAAAAAAAATATGATTATGGAGGACCAAACGGTCTTTGCTTGACTAATGAAAGGTCACAGAAAGGACTTAATATAAAAATTACACCTCAGTGGTAGTCAACTCGTTTGAAGATGACGGCTGTGATTACTGAGGTCAAAATTGCAGAACCCATTTTGCCTGTTTGCACAAATCAGCCTGTAATACTTACACTTATCAAGTCGAGGTTTTAAGCAATGACCTATTTTTACTTATTTTCTGAAGCTTCCTGACACTTTCAATGCGTTAGGTGAAAGATGACCTGATACTTTACGATTTTGCAGTTTAATTTAAAATACAGTTGAAACTAGTTATTTACATGCAATGCATAAAGTGTCACTTTTAGTTAGCTATTTTTTGGATTTCTCGGATTACCAGCATTGGATTTGCTTAATATCAGTATAATTACAACTTTCTTTGATTTCAGAAGTCTAATGTACACTAAAACTACTGTGCCTCTAAACAATTTGATTACAAACCCCAGATGTTGTTGTCATGGCTCCAGATCTAGATGTTTTTAAGAGCCTGATTCTTTGAACACTCAAAAGATTCTGTAACATGTGCACAGCAGCAGCATTGAGATTAAGTTGCCAGATGGTAGGATATCTTTACTATGGAATTCAATAGAGAAATACATATTTATAGTGTAAACACAGTAAAAGCAATGTAACCTCTCCTGACAAAATTTAACACAGTGAATTGATCCCATTCATGCAATTCCAGAAGAGGAGTACAGCAGAAGTAGCACACTAGCTTCAAACATGAGTGAAAATTGATGTCCTACAAAACCCTCTTTGTTGTATTATGCTTTACACCCAAACAACACAATATGGAAGCATGAACAGCAAGATAGAAAACAGTGTAAAACAGCTTTACTGTCCTCCAGGCAGTACTAACATGGATCTTTGCATAGGCCTTATCAGAATGATTATTATTTTGTAATTACTGTTCTGAAAATGGCGGTAGGTAAGTTTATCCATATTTTCTAGTAGCTACCATTTCTTGATTCAACACACTTCTCCTTTTCTAGAATTGAATGTTGCCTTATCTTTTAAAATAAAAAAGGAAGCTAACAGAAACAGATCTTTGTGTCTCATATTTACACACACACACTCACACACACACACACACACACACACACACACACACACACACACACACACACACACACACACACACACACACACACCAAACAAAATCAAATCAGCTCCTTGATTAACTTTAAAAAAAAAGTAAATTATGAACTAATTTATCCAAGTTTTTTATGCAATAATTTTTAAATGTTTAGAGATCTTCGTACCACCTCAAGAAGTTATTGTATCACTCTACATTGTTAGAAACTGATGAACACCTTGTGGCAGTAAATTTGCAGCATACAAACAACTCTGTATCTCTTCCTCCCACTCAATTTCTTTGCTGACAAAGTGACAGAAATGAAAAATCTGTCAGCCTGGGGTCATGAGGCGGGGGAGACTCAGTGTGGTTCCAAATCCTCTTCCTAATCCACCACCCTGTCTGCATCCTTCCATCAACATCTTTTCCAAACGTCTTTCAAAATGTTGCAGACTCAAGCATGCACATGTTGCATGAGTGTGCAGGTACAAAAACATCAGCTACCTTTAAATTAGGACGTACTGCACCTTGATGGGCAGTTTCAGATTTAACAAAAGGGGAAGCCTAAAAAACCTCCACGGCAAATGGTGTAAAAACAAAATTACAGACTGCAAGCAGACAAATCGAAACTAGCCACCGAAGAAAAACTTCCTAATCAGATATCACCCCACAGAAAAGTAACTAGAGGGATAGCAGGAACTGAACAAGTCAGTAAAGGTACATATGTACGTGATTACGAGTAAGATCCTGCTCTGAGCAGCATTCTCGTCAAAGGAGAACCTGCTGAGAGGAAAACACAATACATGTCCAGTTTGAAGCTACTGTTTCCAGTAATCAAAGGCACGTTTGATGTGTCGAAAACAAGCAAGAGTGAGGAGACCCCGAGGCCAAAAAGAGCCAAGCTCACACAGAGCACCCCATTCCCATAAAGCAGAAAGCCTGTCTTTCTTTTCATCATTTTTACAACCCAGTTTGGCTTCCTGCATTACCCACGCTCAACTCACTCCCCGTTGGCAAGTTCATCCCATGACACACATACAAGTGAACCAGAGGACCTCATTCTCAGCCATGATGGTCTACATCTAAGCCTACCACTGCTGAGTTTATGGCGAGTTGAAGCCGCTGGACCCACTGACTCTGTTCTACTGTCATGCTGCGCTGAATTGCACTTTTTTTAACTAAATTCCCTGTGGTTTCTGAATAGCTTTCCCTTAGGACTACTCTAACCTTGGTCCTATCTTCTGGCGTTTACACTGGTCATCCACTCATTTTGAATTGAAACGTTGTCTTGTTATTTTCCCAGGGTTACTGGACCCGAATAGCAGCCAATGGGCTTTCCCATGGTACACCCTATTCTATCACAGCCCAACAAAGCAATCAAATGCCACATTACCAAGCATTCACCTCCAAAGTCAAGGTAAAGTCTCCAGTAAACATTAAGTGGGAGTTTAGACTGTGTCTATAAGCCAGCATACTTGGAATAAATAAGAACTTGAAGAAGACCAAAACAGTACGTCCTACGCTACCATATATCCCTCTACACTTTCTGATAGAAAGAATTCTTAAAAAATGTACGGCTTGCTTAGTCTAAATCCCAAACTGTAGATTATAATTTGACATATGAACACAGCAGGAGTTTGGTGCTCTCATCAATTTTTCAAGAATTGTAAAAGAGGTTCTACTCTGGTTTGAATACATGGTTGAACATCTGATCTTCTCCTGCTATACCAGACATAAACATTCATGTTGACATGAAAAAAATGATTATTAAACTGTATAAGTGTAGTTATTTCTTCTATTTTGTTGTGTTGACTATCAGACTGGAAACCAGTCTAAGGTGTACCCAGCAAAAATGGACAACTTGGTTTGTAAAAAGTTGAGCTAAATATGCAACAATGAGTCTAAAAAGAAAAAAAGATTGTTTATCTTGGAAAACATCTTGAGATGACATTTGATATTAAATCACATGTGACGGAGGAGCAGTCACAAGCTTAGACGTAGTGCTACAGTAAAGTCTGTAACACTACTCTGTAAATTATGTGACCAGTGTGATTCTGGCTATTTGAGGGTTAAACGTTAGACGTGTGATATGACTCTTCCTCTCGCTGATCTTCAAGACGTACCTATCGCCCTCTGCAGTCACAGAAAATGATGAGTGACAGATTTTGATGTAACACCGGCTAGCACAGACATACACAAACATACGCACACCGACATAGCTTACTTTTTGGATTCAGCACAAACTGTCATGATTCGTCGTGGGTGCACACAAGATGTTCCTGCCTCAGTTGTCATATCCATCCTACCTTGTAATTTCCAGTGTGAAAAATTTTCCAGGTTCAGATATTCAAAATAAAGTTGTTTCCGGTTTAAAGCACACCGAGACTCGCACAGGTTACACAAAGGTGGTGGACTTTTGAGCTGCTATGAAGGTAAGCAGCTCAGAAGTCCAGTGTTGTGAATGCTTGAGAGATGTATGGCAGTTTAAAATGACCTGCCTGGACATCCGTCTTAAATATGCTGCACAGCTTCTCCAACTGTTTTTCACCTGAGGATGGGCACAATAAACACCATCTAAAGTGAACTGCGGCATTTTTGTCCAAGTCATAACAGACTTGGACAAAAGTCATAAAACTTAGACTGAAGTGAAACCAAATACATGTCTCATAATAGTGAGACATGTATTTAACATGCATTTGAAATTTGCCATGACTCTGAGAGGCAATAGGTGAGCATCATATCTGATGAGCATTTTCCCTTCAGCACGATAGCCCTCGTTTTACTGCAGCTGCATTCATGCATGCAAATAGCTGATTTGCTATGTTGTGTAGTAGATATAAGATAATAGCCACAATGCAGTTAGCGGAAACTTTTAGCCTCAAATACTAATGCTTCTCACCCATACAGGGGGCTTAACTCTTCAACCTAAACCAAACATCAAACAACTTCATGTGTTCTAAGCAATATTCTGGCTGTCAATTAATTGTGAGACATAAAAAAAAAAAATCATTGCACAAATATTGATTGAAATGGTTAGTATTGGAGTTAATAATCAGATACAAAAATGTTTGGGAGGAATTTTTTGGTTTCTGACACTATTGCATGATTAAACACTCCACGGGTCAAATTGGCCCAGGAACATTATTGCTTTAGCTCAGAAACAGACATAACTGTTAAGTCTGACGTAACAGTTAACAGACTTAACAGTTTTTGGGGGGGTTTTCTATCAAAAAAGAGACTTTATTGATCATGATCGATTTGTTAAAGCAATAAAAATAGTAAAATATTAAAGGAGTAAGTACTTTAAATAATTTCAGAACCTAAAAGACCAAATCGGTTTATCATTATACCATTCATACAGTTTAAAATGATTTTAATAAGCTACCAAAAAACTTTCTGGATGACTGAAGTTGTCTTCGGCTCTATGAAGCAGGCTACCAATCTGAGCACTGAGCAGAGCAACTAAAACCACAACCTTATTGTCCTAAGAGCAGAATAGTAAAAAAAGGCGGTATTAGCAACATGCAATTGAAAATATAACTAAAAACTAAAAGCAGTAGCTGTTAATTATTCTGAGTAAGTCCAGGTATCCAAATCTAAATAACAAAGAGAAATGATGCAATATCCTTATTGCAAAATCATAAGTCAAGGTTTTATGATTTATTGTTTTAAATTTCTGTTTTAATATAAAGGTTGTCATGCTATGTAATGTCAGCAGATAAGCCTGTAATTGCACAATAAAACACTAAACCTGAGTCATGACAGAGGTCAGTTGGATCAAACAAAACTGCAGGTGCTTTCACTAATTTCATCTGGTTCCCTGAGAAAAGGATGGAAATCGAGTGCTATGAGGAAACAGCTGCATGAATCAGGTTCCAGAAACACAGAGCATATCAAACCTACTGAACAGTCCTTTCCTTCTGACCAGCCTGCATGAGATCACCCAGGTTTCCCTTTACAGTACCTCTTTTACAAACTGCCTGGAGTTCTTAGCATCTGATTTAATGTGTTGCTGCTGCTTATAGCTGCCAAACAAGCACAGTTCATTACTTACGTCAGCTGAAACACACCCGTTCTTTCTCTGCAGACTGTGACTCGCAGGTGCAGAACTTACAGCGTCACTCCGACTGCCAATCAATTACATTCCAATTCTACACATGCAATTTGACCCAGATTTAAATGTCAGTCTCTCTGGTCTCAGACAAACGGTCCAGCTGTCAATAAATGAGTGCTGCTAAAACTCCCTTCTAACCTTTAGCTCTCAGGTGATGACATCTGCTGAGAAAATTGTGACTATGTGCCAACCAAACACTTGCACAATGAGATATTGGAGTTCTTGTTTTGAGACTTAATTAGCAACCAATATACCGTGCTGTGTAAATGTATTTGCCTAATTACAGATTCTTCTGCTTTTGGGTTTTTTTTTGGTCATGACTAAGCAAATTTTAATATCAAAGGTGACACGAGTGAACAAAAAAAGCAGTATTTCAAATATTAGGGGATATAAATGTCATCTTAAAATGTCATTAAATAACATGAGGGAAGATTTTGTCAGTTAAAGTGTTTAAATTAAATCGGGATTTTACCAGCCTGTTTTTTTTTTCAAACCTTTTATTAATTTGGGTAACTGTTAAACTAAGCCACAGAACAATGGGATGTGGTCACAGCAGCTGCCTGTTGGGGCGACATCGCAAGAAGCAGCATGGGAAGATGCTCTTTTAGAAAGGGATGATGCAGCAGTTCAGAAAAACACTCTTACTTGCTGCTGTAGTTACACAGATACAAAGCGACACTTTGTAAAGATTTAAAAGTCAACATGTCTGTAAGTCATGACAGATATGTCATGATTTACATGTCTATCCCTTTGGTTTACTTTCTTTCTTGGTTTTACTAGATAGTTGATTAGCATTATGTAAGCCACACCAGGATTTACTTGTAACTGAAACAAGACCCAGCTATTAAGGCAGACGTAAGGTCGCTTGTTTTGTTCAGACCAAAGTTGAGATGTTCTTCACTCCTGCCCTAGCAAGACAAACTCTGGTCCATTTAAAGAGGACCAAAAACACTACGGTATGAAAGTGCCATCACTTGAACTGAATGTAGTCCCTCATCAAGAACTACCGCAAACTTGCAAACTCTCCTTGATTTTTTTACAGTGTATCTTTTAATGAAATTACTTGAGCAAGATGTGTCAGATGCATGTGAGCTCTGTGTGCTCATTCAGAGTATTTAAGAGCATTAAATCCCTTAAATACAAGAAAACTTGTTGTGTACCATCTTCAACACATTATTATCTGCCCCAGATTATATTGACCAACAGGTTTCTCAGATCAGACAGACAACTGATTATTGTCCAATGGTTTTGCTTTGCTGGTGCTCCCTTTGATTTGTTTCATGTTATTACATCACACTTGTTCCACAATCCCGCATTAGTTCCAGCAGTTTATAGTTTATAGTGGCTGTGGGTTTTTACTACTTGTTGATGTGGATTTGGGGTGTAATATTGGTAGATTTACTTCAATGTTCAGTTGATTTGCAAGGCGTAAAGAACATGTAGATCACAGAACGAAAAGATGATGCAGAAGTGGTTAATGGCTAAAACACAATACAAATTAGGTTAATATCCATTAGCTTAGCAATTCCATCTGATAACTTTTCATAGGAACCTTAAATTTTTCATCCAAGCAAATTATATTACTCACTCATTTGATCAGCAGATCAATGACCAATACCGAGCCTGTGTTGACAATTAAAAACCTTCACAGGCAAACATACACCAAGCCCCTCTGACTTTGGGTTCTTGCAACATGAACTATTTACTCTGAGAGAGTGTGGGAGTAAATAGACTGAGCAATCTGGTCAGCTGGTGAACAGGAATGTGGCTGCAAGACTGTTTTCTTTCAAATTTTGCTGATCCCATCTCAGTTTGACTGGTGGCTATTGTTCCCAGTTTGAGGAAGCTGCTTCTGCTGCCCATCTGGACCAGAACAAGCAGGGGGTCCATAACGGATCCCTTTAACTTTAAACTTATGAAATTACTGCAAAGCATAACAAAATATTTTCCTGTATAGACATGTACAAATGCACTAGAGTACTAAGGGCTCTAATGTCATTTGGTCCAAACTCAACTGTTAATAGGGAAGTATTAGATTTCCATTGCTTATCCTTAATGAACAAATAGCCACAGGAATTTAAGGAATGCTGTGAGAATGGATCTTGGAGCTTTTGGAATTCATCAGTGGCCACAATATAAGCCATTTTGCAAACCCCACTGAGATACATAATGTACTCCAAGGGAAACAACGGTTTGATGTGAAGCTGTATGGCAAACCATTTGTGTAAATACTAAGGACCCTTGACATCGACAGTCATTTTGTCCTACTATTTCTGGTTTCTTCTCTACTAGTTGAACATTTTTAAACACTAGTTTAATATTTAGCTGTTCTGGTTAAAAAAAACTAACTGGTGACCCTTTTGATTACTTCTCATTTTAATGCAAGTAGTAGATGTCCAATTGCTGCTCCAGTCCCAAGTTGTGGACTTTTTGACACTAGTTGATGACTAGACCAATGTAATTGTTGACCATGTCATACTTGTTAACAAGTTGGCAATAAACACCAACATGTCTACAAGTTTATACAAATTCTGCATCCGAGTTCACTGTTGGTCCTTACATTTGTGAACTAGTCAACTAATCTGACAGATCAAAAATATTTTAAAAAAGTCCTGAATGTATGCCATTTTAAAAGAAATAAAAGTATTTGCAAAAATTTTCTATACAGGTCAACAAAGCAGAATAAAGGTCATTCTCTTCCAAAACAGTTGCAATATTTACCAAAGACTATTAAAACGGGCCCACTCAAAGCAGAAAAAATAAATAAATTGTAGTCCTACTTACTATGAAATTAAAATGTAAGTTAAAAAAAACTCAGTTAACATATAATGTTATGTTATGTTTAACATTTAGCTACATTCTTCATCAACCCTATGTACTGACAGGTCAACTCTTTACCTTTACTGGCCGCACAAAATAATTTCCCGAGCCACACATGGTCCATGGGCCACACTTTGGACACCTGTGGGCTACTGGAGTGTTGTCCCTTCTAATAGTAAATTGGCCATCTCGTTGGGATTTGGAATATTTACATAAACGGCTTACCATAAAGTGGAGTACTTCAACTGACAGGTGTTGGCAGATGCCAAACGAACGGAGCTCAGCAGACAGGTCCAATAAAGTACAATCAACACACCTGAAAACGCTTCAAAAATGCAGCTGCGGCATAGTTTTACACAACTGCACTGAAATTACAAAAATGCCATGTTGCGTTTGTGACTCTACAGCCAGAATGGGGAGAGTCCAATGGAAGCACTTTTTCGCAGAGTTGATGAGAAATCTTTGTCCGCAACTCGACTTAAATTTACCCAGCAAGTCAACGCTTACATGCAAAACCCATACAACCGCCACTTACCTTTGTGCTTCTCCATTCAGAAACCTTCGCACGTCGCCCTCGTTTTGCTCCTAACATGCAACGAAAAACAAAAACAATCCGAAAAGTGTCTGAGTGAAGATGGGACCCGAAACCTCCCGGTGCTGTCCAGCCACAACGCTGACTGACTGAACTGCACTCAGACTGTTGAGACGCAGACGAGCGCTTCCCACTAACTTCTTCCTAATCATTTTCTGTGCCGCACCTCCTCCGCCTCCTCCTCCTCCTCTTCTTCCTCCTCCACCCAGTCTGCACCATCCAGACAGAAAGCAAAAAGATCGGTCCTTTCACTCACTGTTTTTACCATAATTTGATCGACTGCATTCATTGATAAAAATGTGTTACAGAACGTTTAACATTAAAAATCTAGTTGAAAGATAACACTGCCTGATGCACTTTCCAATAACAAGCTTGTACAAAAATATACATATTGCTTCCTAACGACTTGTCAGATACAAGGTTTTGTTAAATAATACACAATGAAGGCAAATACCAGTAATTATAAATGACATCGCAAAAGGCACAATAATCACAAGGGTCTATAAAATGAAGCGTGTTTCTAATTTTGCAACTTTCCCACCATGTCTGTTTAGTCTGCAGCCCACTTCTTTCCTGACTATTTCTCAAGAAAAAGAAAACTAAATATTTTTTGTTATGGATTGAATTACAAAGATATGTAGGAACACTATCAAAGGTAGCAGCAATAACAAACAACACGAGAAACGTCGAAAACAAAGCTACACAATTTTGTGGAAGGTGGAAGACTGGATAGGCATGCTCATCGGAGGACTTTTAAAAGTTATTTTGTTCAGCTGTACCAAAGACCTTGGTTAACAACCATTGTGCTTTTTCTCAGTTGTTTGCACCTTCCACTAACCAAAACACTGCTTCCCATGGATGGCAATTGTAAGCCCTGGACATTTTGGAAACTCTGACTCAACTCAGAGTTTCCAAAACTCTCAGTTGAGCTTCTCCATTTACATGGTTAATGTAGATTATATACATTTATAAACTGTTGTCTGATAACGGTCTTGCTGGTGTGCTTGGGATCGTTGTTTTGCTTCTTGGCACTTGAGCTGAATATTACAGACATTCTCCTCCAGCGTTTCTGTTTGAGAGTACAATGCTTCCACCCAATTTGTGAAGTTATTCATCACCCTACCACTAAATTTCACCTAATCCTTTCACTTTAATTTCCCCCTGAAGTGCTGTTTTGTTTTACACCAAACGTAGTGGAAGCCACATCTCCCCAAAAGTTCCACTTTTGTCCCCTTAGTCCACAGCATATTTATTTTCAGAGGTCTTGGGGATCATCAAGTGGCTTTTGGCAAATGTGAAGGGTCTTTGTGTTCTTTGGCCTTGGAACTCTGCCATGGATGCAATGTGTGCCCAGTCTCTATCTTTGAATCA
Source organism: Alfaro cultratus (assembly GCA_903066825.1). Classification (NCBI taxonomy): domain Eukaryota; kingdom Metazoa; phylum Chordata; class Actinopteri; order Cyprinodontiformes; family Poeciliidae; genus Alfaro; species Alfaro cultratus. The sequence continues at coordinate 158,035 of CAEFZX010005084.1, read as the reverse complement.
TTTTGTGACCTCCGACCTGGATGAATTGTTGATGTGCTCTTAAAGTTATTTTGGTAGGTAGCCACTCCTTGGAAGTTTTGCCAATTGTCATTTTTACGTTAGTTGGAAATAGTTCTCACTGTGGTTCAGTGCAGTCACCAAGGAACCCCAAGGAAAGCGTTTTGCAAACTTTCCCACACTGACAGATATCAATGACTGTTTCTAGTCTGTTTTTGAATTTCTTTAGATCAAGCTTTGAGATTTCCTTCATGTTGTCAGACAGGTTTCTTGCTTCTACATGTTAGAAGGCCTTGATGTGACTTGAACTTGAACTTTCAAAATTTATTTCATGATATAATAAACCCATTTGGCTAATGACATTAAACATTTTGGTGTCCTGAAAAAGCATCTATACAGTTGCAGATACTTGCACATAGTTAGTAAAGCAAGTTATCTGTGACTTCTAGGAGCTTTAGAAGCAGCCAACATCAGTAGATCTAAAATGAGTTGGATCAACATTTACATAGACTAATTTGTTCAAAAGTTCAACTAACTCGACTTTTCCTTGTTTTCGTTTGGAAAACTGATTTTTTGTTTTAGGAAAAAGCTAGAAGAAATTGGTTATTCTAAGTGTTAAGTGAAAGAAATTGAGCATCTGTTCCATGAGGACAGACATGCTATTCCCAAACACTTACATATTTACCTTTTAAAAAAAGACTCTAAATCCTTTCCTTGTCTTATACAGAAAAGTTAAGTACCTTCACAATCCAGCACCCCTGTGGGAGAACTGTGACCGGGTGGAGGTATGAGAGGAATGTCAAGCAACAAAACACACTCCAGTGGATGATTAAAACGCATGACATGGATCCCAGTGTTTCCTCTTTTTTTTTTTTTTTTTTTTTACAAGGCAGTCAGTGTAACCGGTATTTAAGGAGGGAGAGGACACGTGCACGCCAATACACAACATGGGGTTAACTTTTTAATTTTAGCAGCTCAGACAAGGATAATTCCTGTGGTTTGGTCATAGCTGTGTTTCAAATGATGAACTCACACCCAAACAAAAAAGGCCACACACAGGTAGATCCGACGATATGATGTAATCTAATGCTGCTTAATGACTCAAGGAGAAGAGGTGCATGAGTTATTTCAAATGAAAATGTTTCTCTTTCTGATGAGGACAGACACACTCAGCTGCTGAGTTTGCGCTGGAAACAGATGGCGTACACATGATTCAAGAAATAGAAGACAATCAAAACCTGAATAAGAAGAAACATATCAACAGTTTTAATGTAGCAATAGCTAATAAGCTGTGCAAGAGGTCTTCAGGAAAAGAAATAAGTCTCCAAACTTCAAATAAACAACATAAAATCCTGCCAGTATATTACAAAGGCATAAAATGTTGTCTGTTGTTTTTTCTACAAGGCTTTAGTTATGACTATAGCATACATGTAAAAAGTTCAAGAGGAAGTGGCTAAACAAGAACAGACCATTCAGGAAAGAAGACAGGAAATCATTGAAGAGTGTGCACAAAGACATTGCATTTTCAAACCTTTCACCATCAGCTTACCTGTTAAACCATATATGGGAAGATAAACACAGACCCACTGATACTATCTTGTGTTTTACATACCAGCACAGTATTTGCAGAATCTCTTTGACTGTCTCCAGTTACTGATCGACAATAGCCATGGTACATCTTGGACAGATTACTTGTCTATCACAGTCAACGTGACAACAGACAGCTATGAACACACTCAAACTAAATGGTATTTTAGAATCTCCAGTTAACCCCAAAATCATGTTTGTTGGTTGTGGGAAGAAGCTATATTACCCGGAAGGTGTAAGAGGAAGGTGCTCCAACTTCCTGTTAGAGTCCAGGTTAAGTGATCCTTCTAGAAAGCTCTGTCCACATAACATGCTATCTAACAGTTGGAACCATTGCACACCAGAAAAATCCAAACTGTACATTAAGCCAAATAGAGATTTTGATACAGCTGAATGCAGAATGTGGTGGAAATGGTCGAATCCAAATTTTGATCAATCCAACCAATGTTTTTAAGATCCATAAAAGTGAAAAATCATTGCTTTTTTCATTGTACACATCTTAACAGAAAAAAAATTGACTCCATTAAATTGGGCCTACAGCTTTTGAACAGGGTAATGGATTCATCTGTGAACTTACTGATTTGTCCTCACAATAAAATAATATTTTTTAGCTCTACATCATGAACTATTGTTTAGTTTTATAATAATGAATGAATGAATATGCTCATTCTTCTAGAGTTCTTACAGGCACTCCAGTTTATTTAGGGCCTGTTTTAATGACAAGGTCATATTGAAGAGTCTGCCTCCAAGATAACTGTATGATGTTTTAAGAAAATTAAAGACGAAAAGGTAAAAACAAAACATGCATTTCATCCTTAGATATCATCCTGTGACCTGAATATTTCCCAAAACTATTTTATTCAAGCTGATTCCATCTGGATTTTTCTGTTGAAAATACAGATTATTTTGTCTTTTTATCTTTCCTGGTTTAATTGAAGTCTTATCTTTGGGGAGATTTCACCTTTTGACTGAGAAGGTCGGCAGATGATGTCAAGTTTTTCTACTCCTTGTTCTGAAGGCTTGAGTGAAAGGCAAATGTGAGTCAGGCAAGATGATGGCTCAGCAAGAAGTGAAAACCAGGGTGGTCTGGACTTTCTTTCTTTGTCTGTGAACCCACTGCTGAAGAACGGTCCTGTTAATCCAGCAGGGGAATTCCTTTTGTGCAGTCCCATGGAGAGCTCTGTCTGGGCTGGAACTTGGACATCTTTTGCGTTCATATTAGGCTGCTTAAGGAAATTTTTGTAAGTGAATTGTAAGTAGGTGAGGGAAAAAAAGACTGCTAAGTGTTGATGGCAAACACAGACAGTTGAGGTGTACAAAGCTGTTGAAGGTGCAGACTCTAGGATCAGACAAAAAGCATTCCTTGGCTGTGAATCAGAGGTGAAAAAGGTCAACTCCAAAATAACACCATTCCCTGTTTAATTTGAGGCTCTCCAACTTTGTTTGCACACATATGCAGAGACACATAATGGAGCTTCTTAAGGCCCTAAACAAAGACTTCCCATCTCTGTTGTCATTACAAATAAATGTAGCCCAAACCATGCGCTTTTATGCGGAAACACACCCTCTTCCCCCCAAAAAACAACAACAAAAAAAGAACTCACTGACTCTACAGCACCTTCTTATATTCTTAATAACATTTAGACCAAGAATACACAGGGTATACTACCTTTAGAATGGTGAAGTCTACTGTCCTGAACCAGTGATGCATGCACCTGACTAACTGCACACTCTCCAGTGGTTCAAGATGGGGACTGCTGAGTCAAGGTGTGATAATATTATTTTTAGTTAAAGTGTGATCTGGTTAACAGCAGCCTCTGTGGAAAACAAACATTGGTTCTTCAGAATTCAAATGTTAGGTGGGGTAGAAAAACTCTTGGTCTGACACCTACAAATGCTAACTTATGAAATATGATCACCCTGGAAGAAATAACTATTTACATGACTCTATTAGATTTCCTATGATGGAAATATATATAAATTGCCAACTGAAATGTTTGCACTGAGTGAAACTTCTCAGCAGACTCTTACAGTTTAAGGTAAAGTACTTTTACAAAGTTAGGCATCTTTTTTGTTTTCAAAGAACTTATTTCATAGATATAATTACGTAGTTATTAAATTAAATAAAAGTATATTTTTTTCTTGTTTTCTTCTAAGGTGTTTTTACTTCATGAAGTGTGACTGTATCCTTAGTGACATTGTACAACATTGCCATCTACAGGCGGAACAGCTAGCGACTCCACATTTGTATTTTATCTAACCTGAATATTTGACAGAGAAAGAGACAAAGTGATTAAATTCTCCTCTTTGGAAGGAAAAGGCACATTTAACTGTTTTGCATTAAGCAAACAGAATGTAGTTAAAAGATCTTTAGGTAAATGAAGGAACAGAAAACTCAATTTGTGAATGCTGAAAAGTGGTGAATTTGTAAAACTAGTATTAAAACCACTTCCAATATGTTTACAGTGGATAGTTGGGAGTGGTCTTAAGACAAACCCCTGAGGGATTCCATTGCTGCAATAAGTTAGATGACACTATTTATATATAACTATCTTTTTAAATCTGTGCTTGAAAAAGATAGTTATCTTTTTCAAAGTTGTGCTTGAGCTGTGCTTGAAAAAGATACCCACCAACAGAATGATTGCAGAGCACAATAAATAAGTATAATATTTTAACTATGCAGCAAAATAAAGTTTTTTTGGCTGTTAACTGCTCTCTCTTAAATCACCTCTAGGTATAAGTCTGTGCATCGTTGCTTGTCCTGTGTATCTCTGTGTTGCCTAACTGTACAAGGACACATCTAAAATAATACAACCATTAGTTTGTGCTGCTGCTTCTTCAAGAATAATCAGAGCTTGTTTTTCTCAGTTATCCGATCCACCCTGAGTCATGTAAACAGCAAAAATGATTTGGACATTAGTCAGGAAATCATTTATTACAGCCATAACTATGAATCTTAGGATAGCTTCAACATCAATATTTTTGTTTGTTGTGTTTGTATATTTTTTCCAGGAATATTTCATAACATCTTATTGGTATAAATCAAGGAGACAGTAACTACTTCAGTAACGTATGCTGTTTTTTAAAGTTGTCACATTGTGCTATTACATTGTAAAATCGATGTTAAAACACACTCCTCCCTACCACAGGAGAACTGTTTTCTTCTTTCTTATCAGAAGGAAATCAAGCTAAACTTAATTTTTTTTGGTATTTTCTGATCACTAAAAATGTGAAACTACTTTATAACTAAACGTGTATTTTAAATACTAATCAAATATGCATTTTCTTTCTTTCTTTTTTTAATCACTGCTTTCTGAAAAGATAATCCAGTCACCAAAACTTTCACATAACCAACTAATAATCATCAGATAATAAATGCTTTTATAAAAATTACTACAAAAGCGAAAGTAGACATCTATATTTTGGGAAGTCCTTGACCTACATGACTGTTGCATTGGCCAACTGTGTCCGTTTCTGAGCGCTGTGTCTTTAAGTGGAGCTTGTTTGCAGTGCGCATGCGCATGCTCTGTTTAGTTTTCTCCAACCTGAAGAGCTCTGGCTGCCTAGCTTCGCATCGCTGGCTGTTGTTGTGACGCTTCGAGAGAAACGAGACGTATTTTATGTTTTTTCCAGCTGGGATATAAAGGAGTTAGCAAGAGACGTTAATGTGACAGAAAGCCACGGTTGAGGAAGTCTGGAACCGCAGTGGAAACCGACTGTTTGGGTGAAGAATAGCTAAACTGTTCGCTGAAAATACCCCCCCAAGCAGCAGCAGAGGGGCAAGAATAGCCCTCACGGTTCCCACATCACAGCACATCCACTGCGGCAACCCTGCTCTCTGACTCTGGAGACTACAAACGCTCCAACCACTTTTGGGATTTTATGTGTGACTATTTGGGCGGAAAAAAAAAGATTAGGTGAAAACCCAGCTGCTAGAGGAACTACCCGCTTTTAGTATGGAGGTTTGTTAACGCATTAAAATGGCTGCTGAGATGGTATTTGGGAGATAATGGTTCTAATTCAACGTATCAAACTGCAAATGAGCTACTCAGGCTAACAAACTGTATTAGTTTGGCCTATGAGAATATTCAGCCAACAGCAGCTTTTGATTTAACGTTTATTGTTTCTTTAAATAGGCGCTTCCAAGGAAGAAGTGGTGAAGGGAATTCCTCTCAATCCGAGTCTATGCATGCGGTTAACCGAGCAGCTTTAGTAGACACGCATTGCAATTATTTTAGGCCTTTTTAAGTCTTAATCGAGTATGCCCACCGCTCATAAAACATGCAGGACTTCTTTGTTATAGTTGAAGCGTCCTGAGAAGTCGAGGCTTTCTCTCTGAGAAGGCCCCGCTTGGTCGACCTGGAGGGGAGGAAGAAAGAAGAGGAACCATGGAGATTGGAGGAAGATGTAAGACTAGACATTTTCTATTCGGGCCGAAGCTAGTTTCGAGGAGCGATCCGAGGGGAATCCACAAATATCTGGTGGTGTATGCTTTGTTTTCCTTCGTGCTGTTAACGCACGCCTCCCCGGCGAAATCCTGTGACAAGAGCTGCAACTCGGGGAAATGCATCAACGGATCCTGCGTCTGCGAGCGAGGATGGGTCGGAGATCAATGCCAGCACTGCCAGGGGAGGTTCAAGTAAGTGGCCGAAATCCTCATCCCGATGCCGGGCTCTGAGTAATTTCTCTAGGAATGATCGGAGGCAGGGATCAGTAGGTGAGCAGCATCCAGTGGCTGCTGTTTATTTAGGAAATCGGTGTCAGTGAAAGTCATCAGGAGACAGGAACAACATATGTGTGGGTCCTGCTTGTGCAAATGACCAAAAACACTCCTGCTGACTCACTGCGCAATAGAATGAGTAATTGTGGAAAAAGTTAGCAGACCTGCAAATGCATCCCACAGTATTAACACAAACACTTCATTTCAAAACCACCAGGATGTGCTGTACTATCTTTTACATCGTGGGTTCATACTTTTTTTTTTTTTTTTAGCAAACATTCTGACTGAGCAACTGTAAATCTTTTATTTCCATCACGTAAAAGTCAAAAAATACTGAAATACTTTACCATGTTCTTTGTTTTTCTTTAGAAATTCTGCTTGGTCTGAATAATTTTTTTGTATAACCGTTAAAAAGAAATGGAGTAAAGGAGTCTGAAAAGTCATAAGTCGCTTTAAAGCAACAGAACTGGTGGGTTTTAGTGTGTTGTCAAATTGTTTATGTCAGAAGGCTGCACTTGACATTAGGTTTGGACACTATGCTAAGGTCAAGAGAAACATGGTGTTTCATGCTGTAATAAGCTACAACAAACTGAATTTAGGCACCTGTGCATAGAAAGCATGTCTTATCACATTCAGGGTTTTCTTCCTTTTTTCAAAGGAAGTGACTTTTTTCAGCAGTTTGTGTGGGCAGTCACCATTGTGTAATAATTTGTACTGTGGTAGCCATTCTTTTGTCCATGTACCTAACAAGTCATTTGCCAATGCTTCCTTATATTATTTTGTTTATCCATCCATGCATTCATACATATGTCCATGGATTAATCATCCATCTGGATGTCAATTTATCCACCCTCTGTCTTGCAGAAATATCTCCCATAAATACATACATCTGCATTATGTTTAAAAAAATAGCTAAAATGACTCTGGACCTCTAGAAATCTCTGTAAAGAAAAGCATCAAATTCTGCCATAAAAAGACGTAAGGTAGATAATGCGTACACTATTTCATATCAAATCTATTCTCCTGATTTAGTGTTTAGAGGTCTTTGTCATAAGATCTTCCAAATAAAACATTTTTGTCTCTTCTTGGCATCACAGCACATATTCTACACCAATAACACTTTCCTATACATTGGCTTATTGACTCAAAGTTGCAAATAGATTCTCAATGAAATCCCCAAACATATAAATCAGTTTGGCTTTGTGACAAGAGTGAGCACCCAGTGTCCTTGAGGAAACATCTGTAATCCACTTAAATTTCCATAAATCTCTCCACTCTCACAGCAGTGCTTTTATTGGATGAATTCTCAAAAGGAAGGAATATGTGTCATTTGGTGGCGATACAAGACAAAATAAATAGGGCAGATATAATACAATTTAAGGATGCAATGGCTCAATTAATGACTGCCAGCTTGGTAATGGTGTGGCTTATCCGCTCTCAGTGTCACAGATGTAACTCGATCTCTGTAAGTAGCATTGTACTTAATGTGGTTGCAGGATTTTGTTGCTGGTTGTCATCAGACATGTTGTGGAGTAACGCCTCTGCAAAACACAAGACACTTTTGAACTGTGATGTTCTACAACATGTGTCATGTGCATAACTGTGTAGAACTTTTGTCAGGTTTATTCAGGTTTATGTGTGTGTGGTGTCACAGTTCTGCAAACTGCATGAGGCTGCCAAACAGATTGTGTTTCTTACTGTACATTCAGGTGCAACATGAAAGATTAATCTTTTTTTTTTGGACAATTAAACATCTTCTGGGTGTTGTCTTTTCTCTGGCTGCATGTTTAATTCATAAGATTTCATCTCCAGTACTTAGTGGCAAGGAGCCAGAGTGAAAACCTTTTCTTTTTAAGGAATATAGTGTGAGGATCTTGAAAAGGAATTTATGGCCCATGAACTTTTTGTGGTTTTCCAAATAAAATTTTTGACGAACTCGGAGCAAAGTCGCAGTTCCTCCACTTTTACGTGTTTTTCAGACTTTGTAAAACAATAATCTTCACTATGTTGTGTTGGTTTGCTACATAAAATACGAAGAAAATGCACTAAATTTTTCAGTTCCTAACATAGAAGAATTTGAAAAGTTCTAGGGACTTCAATAGTTTTCCAAGGTGCTGCCCCCCCCTGCCCCCCAGCTTCAAACTACTTTAAATCGGAGTTTAAAACTCTCTGAGGGTCTAATAGTAGAGAAGTCAGCTTGTGTTTACTTTGTATCGAGCCTGCCATGTTTTTGTGATGCATTTGCTCCCAAACATCAGAAAGGAAAATCATTTTCGGGCTCCTTTCTTACAGATGATGTCTAATTATATGCCCTCTGTCGTTGTGAAACATAGGAGTGGGCAGTAACTTAAAGGCTTTTTTTCTAAGGATTAAAGGACCTTTTTCTAAAGACTGTAAATGGTATCTTTTGGTTGCTTGGGCCTCTTCCTGTGCTCACTGGGCTTCTTTAATGCTGACTGTTTAATCTGCAGAACTAAAGGCACACTGTGAAGTTATAATTTAAGCTTTGTGGGCAATTTAGTTTTTGGAAAAAAATTGTTTTGGTTTAGTATTAAAACAGAGAGATGTGATTGTGATTTCTATTCTTTTTAATCAATTATGGAGCTGAATGTTTTGTAAAGAAACGCAGTTCTTTTAACCTACAGACTCAGAAAGCATTTGAATGTGTGTGGGCCCACAGCAGAGACCCCTCCCATCTGGGCAGAAATGCTTCATCATAGGGGTGGAGGGAGGTGATCATAAACAGAACTCATGTTTTGATGTTCAGTCACCCTTCCCTCTGAGGGGAGAAAACCATAACAACAAAATCTGATCATAACTGAGTCACCACATCCTCTCACTGGGGGGATGAAGCGTTTGTTTCATTAATATGTTTTCCACACTGTGCATACCAATCCAATGAAACAATTTCTTTTTAATGTTGTTTTGTTTTTCATTTTCCAGATTGACAGAACCCACAGGCTACCTCACCGACGGGCCCTTCAACTACAAGTTCAAAACAAAGTGCACCTGGCTCATTGAGGCCTAGTGAGTCCTTCATTCGATTATTACACTGAAGCTGAACAGTCGCAGCAAAATTGAGAATTTATTGATATTTACTTTGACAGTAAAAAGGCTTCAGGACAATTTGTCCCTTTGCTGCAGTCATTTCTATTACTCACTCAGCTGCTGCCATTTTATCCCAAATTAATCCCAATTGGTAAACAAGCAAACCATGTGGTTAAAAATTTATTTAATTAGTTTTTTAGTTTGTTTAAAAAGGCTCAGTACTTCCTGTTGTTCCACTCATTGTAGAACAAAATGGTGGTCAACATGTATGAAATATTACCAAAGGGCCTGATCAAGCAAAAATACTTAAGATCAAACTCCTCCCTGTAGATATTATTAGTGATTTTTATTCATATGTTCTTATAATAGACAGAGAATATGTGTTGATTGTAGGAAAGTTTTCTGTTTAGACCCATTTGTTGCCAAGCTTTAACTTCCTGTGTGATGCTACTTCAATATTTCCACATAAGGTTCTTTGCTCATGATGGCATTTATTTTAGAAGTGCAGTAAAACAGCCCCACCACATGATGCTGCCTCCCCCATGCTGCACAGTTGGGATGATGTTAGAGTCTTATACTTTTACTTCAGATGTAATGTTGGTTATTATGACCAAACAGTTCCACTTTAGTTTCATCAGACAACAGGACATGCTTCCAAAAATGAAGGTCTTTGTCCCTGTGTGCATTTGGAAAATGAAGTCTGGCTTTTTTATTTATATTTCTTTTGGAATAATGGCTTCCTCCTAGCTGAATGGCCTTTCACTACAGGACACATTCCACTGTTGATAATGACACAGTCTTACTAGCTTTAGCCAGCATTTTCACAAAGCCTTTGGCTTTTTTCTGGGATTGATTTACAGATTTCAGACTAAAAAAAATCATGTCTGGGAAACAGGAACCCATCTCCTTCCTGAGCGGTATGATGGTTGGACATTCCCATCCTGTCTATAGTTGCATATAATTGTTTGTACAGATAAACATGACACATTCCACCATTTGAATTTTTCCCAAGATTGAACCAGACTTATGGGGCTTCACAGTTCTTTTTCTGACTTTGTCATGGTATCAAACAAGAAAGCAAAGAGTTCCAGGTGTGACCTTAAAATACGTCTACAGCTGTGGCTCCAATCAACATTTTCTGATGCTCTTTGGCTAAATTGAAGCACAGTTACAAAGAATCCTCAAAACGTCCTGTGGCAGATGGCTTCTTTTTTGTGTGGAGTGATGTGGGCACAAATGTGGAGCGCCCACTTAACTTTAGTCATCCTTTAAAAGCAAATGATGCTTAACAGAACATGCAAAAGTTTCTGTATGATTGTGTTTCTGCTACTCTTTCTTAAACGATAGTTGTCATGAAGGATCAAGAACCTTTATACCTTTAGTGACCTTAAATTTTTATGGCAACTCAATCCACCATTTAGAGCTTCTTTTTTTAAAACTAGAAATATAATTAGCCAAAGTTAGCTTGCTATTTTCATTTCCAGTTGGTTTTGGGATGTTTCTGTGGACTAAGAGCATTATTAGACCAAAACAAAATCATTAATTCATATTTGCTTTGTAAATTCATTACAAAACCGATTTCTTTCATAAAGAACTCAAATTGCTGAGTGTAACTACTTGATACTTCTGTTTTTAGGCCTCTGAAGAAGGCCTAAAAGCAGAAGTAAATAAAAACTACTTAAGCAGTTGAATACCCTATGAATTTTAATGTCATAGTATTTTTTTGTAGCCGTTGCCGATTTCTGGTGCATAACATAACTTAAAGTTATAGTTTTTTAATTCTAAGGTTTTATTTGCATCTTTTTCTGCGGACTTAAAATTGGAAGAAATTAAGTTTACAGCTTAATTTCTTCCAAAATTAAGCTGTAAACGTTCGTCCAACTCTCACTTATCAGACAGAAACACTTGGATGTTTTCTTTCTTTCAGCCCTAATGCGGTTCTGCGGTTAAGGTTCAACCACTTTGCCACAGAATGCAGCTGGGACCACATGTACATCTATGACGGGGACTCTGTTTATGCTCCTCTGGTTGCTGTTTTCAGGTGGGAAACTCCAGATTGATTAGTCGAAATGCACACATCGAAACTTTGAAGTCAGAAATTGTTTTTTTTTACCCCTTTCTATGTCACAAGAAAATGCGTTTTTACTAGTTTGCAGTTTGTCTGTTTCAGATTTATCATTTTTTGTAAAATGTTTCTTGAAGTATTTAAAAACGCTAAATGGATTTGTGCATATATTTCCACAGTGGCCTGATCGTACCAGAGACACGAGGTAACGAGACGGTTCCAGAAGTTGAGACGACTTCAGGCTATGCACTGCTACACTTTTTCAGCGACGCTGCCTACAATCTGACAGGATTTAACATACTCTACTCGTAAGTATTTGATGCTAAGCATTTAAGTTGTATTTCAGCTGATAATTATTTGAACCAATCTTTTCTATTCATTTATTTTCATTTCCAGAATAAACTCTTGTCCCAATAACTGCTCTGGTCATGGGAAGTGCACGCCGGGGAACTCGGTCGCCAGCAGAGTGTACTGTGAATGTGACAAGTACTGGAAGGGCGAGGCGTGTGACATCCCCTATTGCAGGAACAACTGCGGGAGCCCCGACCACGGCTACTGCGACCTCACCGGCGAGAAGCTGTGTGTCTGCAATGACAGCTGGCAAGGTGAGAGCCGAGGGGGAAGAGAAGATGCTTATAAGTCAAAGTGACTTCTGCAAGAGGGTGATATGTGAATGCTGTTATAGGCCGGTATAGATTTTCACTGTATGTTAACCTTGAGGAAAAATACAGAGGCTTCTCAGTATTTACAAAAAAGTTGACTCTAAGAAGTAGGACGTTTTGTTATTGCTTACATTTAGAATAAAATCGACTGTCATTCGTGCTATCTTAATTACCACGTTTCTAATGAAGTTTCCTCTAAAATTAAGGTATTTTTATACAGAGAACACAAAATTATGACTTTGTTTAAAAATGAACCAGATCTGGATCTTCAGGCGTCAGCAAAATATTGCTGAAGCCTATTTTGATAACACCCCTCTTTCGAAATGTTGACAGAATTTTTCTGCATCATGTTCTAAATTGTTGGTGATGTCATGAACAGTATGATACCAGGGAAAGCAGGAACAGCTGTGTTGTGTTATGACACAATGTAACGCTGATTGCTATCATGTTGATAAGCCCTTTGACTGCGCCTTATTATATTTTTCCAGCTGGTAGGACGCAAAAGCTTTTGGATGATGGAACTTGACAGTAATTCAGCATGCCCTTCACTAACACACACTGACATTTGGCAACTTGCATTTGATTAGTTCAGGCTTATGTTCAGGTTTGGCTTGCTTGCATATTAGTGAAAATATTCCTGCCATACAGATACAGCATCTTAAAAATGGTAAACTTTAGGAGCATGTATTTTTTATATATTTATTTTTGCCTTGAAGTACAAAAAATATTCACATCACTTGATCTTCTTTACATCATGTTATATTACAGCAACAAACTTTGGTGTGTTAGATTTACAGTTCTCCTATACTGTGTTCATTTTCAGTTGACAAATTGAACAGTGCTCTTTTTATCTAACCCTGCTTTAAACTTTCATAACTTTATCCCTGACTTGTCTGCTGTGTTCCGTGATCTTCATGATGCCGTTTGTTCTCAGATGTTGTTTGAGGCCTTTGCAGAGTTAGTTGTATTTCTGCTGAGATTAAATAACACACAGGTTATCTCTATTTACTAGCTAACTTTCTTCTGAATTCAATTGTTTGCTCTGAATTTTAGGAGTATCACATTGGAAAAGGACTGAAAACAAAGGTTCACCACACAAACATTTTTTTGTTATAAAAACTTCGTCTATCACATTAAATACCATTCAAACATGACAAAATGTGAAAGGAGTTCATATTTAAGAGGAATGGACACCTAAAAGTCAGTGTAGATGTGTTACAAAGAGCTTGTTGTATTGCTTTATTGTATTTTTAACTTGCATGTCATAATGCCTTCCCTCTCTGCTTTGTTTGTCTCTGCAGGCCCAGATTGCTCGCTGACTGTACCTTCAACCGAGTCCTTCTGGATCCTCCCAAGCATCAAGCCCTTTAGCACCTCCCTCGCCAGGGCTTCCCATAAGGCCGTGGTGCAGGAGAAGATCATGTGGGTGGTGGGTGGATACACATTCAACTACAGCTCATTCCAGATGATTCTCAAGTAAGTTGCTCTTTAAATATATATATTTTTGAGTTACCTAATCATTTATCTTCTTAAAATTAGACAGCTTAAAGAAATTGCAATAGAAAACACTGAAAAAACACGTTTGATCTTTGTCTGGTTATTGATTGATATTTGCCAGAGAAGCCAATATCACTACTCTCTGAAATTTTTTTCTGATTTATTTTGGAGAGATCAGAGGCTGGTGTAGGCAATTTGAAGTAGAAGCTGCTTCTTTGGAATATTTGGTCCGTTAATGGCTTTGTGTTTCCATATGAACGGCTTTTTGTTGTCATTGATGTTCTGCTCAGTGTTTATTAATCGCCAGGTGTGATGATTCCTGATGTTCCTGCTCTGTCTTGTATGAATAACAGAGCACTGATGTGACCAGGTGTTCCTACTTATTGCACACAAGCTGTAAATTATGTACACTCATCACTGTGCAGAGCCTGCGGCTGAACCAAAGCATTGTTTACTTCTTTACCAATAAAGCATCGGTTGATGTGCTAGTGACCAGATCCAAATCAACAACATGAGTGGAAAAAAGTCATCATTGATTCTGAATGTATCAACTCATTATTCAAGGGTATAAGAATGTTTATTTACACTATATTAACAAAGTGAAATGCATTATGTCGATTAATGACACACAGGCTATTTTCAAGCTTTTATTTCTGTTCATTCTTCTGATTACATCTAATGAAAACAATATGTTTAAGATTTGAGTATTAAAATTTCTTGTTACATGTTGGAGGGTTAGTTGACATGTGACATTTGTTTCTCTGCAGCTACAATCTAGAGAGCGGCGTTTGGAACACGGTGCCCATCACCGGTGGCCCTGTGCCAAGATATGGCCACTCACTTGCTGCCTTCCAGGTATCTACACCACTACAGACACACAGGTGTTGTATTCTGCCATGCATGGTTGCTTTCACAGGTCTGACATACTTCAAATCACAGTGATTGTTACATAACAGAAAGCTTTATTTATCATATATAGGGAATGACTAAATCTACATTCACAAAGTAGGTCCAATTTTTTAATTTTTTTTTGCTGAAATACTACTAATAAACTGTGATTGCTATTAGACTTTTGTGTGAACGATTTACAACCCCAAAGCAACCTTTATTCAGAATGAATGTAGATGCTGTTTACATAAGTGATGATGGATTCATTGTCTATGGACTGACTTTAAAGTTGTTGAACAATGGGAGCCGATAGTGTTGTCAAAGCTCCATCCAGTTTCGGCACTTCAGCCATTACCGAGTATTTACCATGTCGGGCTTCTTCCGGTGCAGAATTATGATGTACGTTTCACAAAAATGACGTAAAATTGTCAGATACATAACAGATTTTACCACATGTGGAAGTCACACAAGTCGGATTGTTTTGGGCATTAAAACGTCAGATATGAGTTGCATAGCTAAAAAGCTGTAGGTATCAGTTCAGCTTGATTTTTAAGAGTCTTGTATTTGTGATATTTTTGAATATTGTAACAACAATATCGGTTGAGAGTAAATTGCATCAATCTTGCAACAATCTTCCCTGCCTTGATAGTCAGTATCCTCTCCCTCCCTTACATTCTGTAACAAACCAATCAAGCTTCTCTGCTTTTCAGGATGATATCTACATGTTTGGTGGGAAGCTTGAAGTCAGCTGGGGTAACGTGACAGACGAGCTTTGGGTGTTCAACATGCCAAGTCGGTCATGGCAACGCAGAAGCCCCGTCGTCGGCTCACCGGCCCAGGCTCATGTTTACGCTGTGGAGGGCCACACAGCCCATTGCGTGCAGCTGAGCAGCGGCGAGACCATCATGCTGGTCATCTTTGGTTACTCCCCCATCTACAGCTACATCAGCAATGTACAGGAGTACAACCTGAGTGAGTACCAGCTCCACGGTGAAACCAGGCACCGCTTGATGACCTCAGTCATCCCATTTCTAGTTTAAAAGTTTATTATCTCCTCAAAAGCTCTTACACTGAATAGTGAAGGTTAGTTTTTTAATCATGTGTAAATCACATGAAATGAACTGATTTCGCTTTTTTCTGATTCAGTCAGTTGATAAAAAAATCATAAAGTTGGAAAACAGCATAAACCAAACAACTACAATAATAAACAGCATAAAATTTCATGTTGAACTTTTATGATGCATTAGGATGACAGGAAAATGACCGGCATTAATCATGTCTTATATTTATTTCACTGATTGCTGATTAATTGTTTCTGTCTGTTGCCAACTTGCTGACATGAAGAATAAATGACAATCAGTTAACAAATCTTGTCTTAAGATTTGTATTTTTTTCTTTTTCTGTTTATGGTTAATACTTTGCTGCAGTAAAGATTTTTCATTTATCTGTTTTTTTTTTGCACTATGCACTTTAGTTGTTTTCATTCTTGCAAACATTTTGCAAGGCAAAACCTTTACCACTTTTAGTCACGTTACAACCACATGATTGGGATTTTACCTGACAGACCAACACACAGTCGAGTTCTATGGATATAAATTTGCTCCAGTGTTGCTGCAAGTATATAACATGTTTCAGAAAGTAAAATAAAAAAACATGCATTGCAAAAGTGAAAATTTTAAAAACTTCTAAATTAAAAATATGTTTTTTTATAGTAATTTATTATGTGTATGTAATAGTTGATTTTTGTTTAATTACATTCTTTTCGACTGGTTTTACAGATTCTGTTTCACTCTTTTGGGACACATTTCTATTTGTCTCAGTGGACATTTGCAACAATGTTATTATTGGTCAGCTTGGACATGATGCTCTGAAGTGAAGTTCATTTTGAAATATATATGTATTTTTTTCAAGTTTCAACTTTGAAACTTGTTCTTTGCTTGCAATAGTAGGATTTACGGTTTTCAGTTAAATATTTACAGATTGCAAAGTTGAGTCAGACTGTTTGGAAATTATCTGTCAACGCCAATTAAGGTACATTTTTCTCTTGAATTTGACTAGGCCATTTTATTGTAACACTATTGAGCCTCTAGTCAAGTCTCTTGCAGTTTAACAGATTTCTATCAGGATTTCCCTATAATTATCTTCAGCAGTCTTCTCATAAACTGACCAGCATTAACACAGCATGATCCTGCCATTGCCATGTTTCACAGTGGGAAGGATGTATTTTTGGTGATGTGCAATGTGATTATTTGTTTTTTTTATTTTACCAAAACATTTCCAATTTTTTGTCTTTCTTGTCACTGTTTTGTAATCAGTTGATTTGTTGAGTTTTTTTCTATCAGTAAATTCTTCTACCTCTTCAAAGCTTTCCATTTGTTTTCTCTTCAGGATCCAAAGTGTGGTTGGTACCTGAGACAAAAGGTGCCGTCCCTCAGGGAGGTTACGGCCACAGCAGCACGTTTGACAGCTCCAGCGGCAGCGTCTACGTCCATGGAGGCTATAAAGCTTTCCCAGCCGGCAAGTACGGCCTTGTGGATGACCTCTACCGCTACGATGTGAACACGAGGACATGGTAAATCATCATAATCGTGTGCAACACGTGTCACGGTGGCTTCT
Organism: Alfaro cultratus; assembly: GCA_903066825.1. Taxonomy (NCBI): domain Eukaryota; kingdom Metazoa; phylum Chordata; class Actinopteri; order Cyprinodontiformes; family Poeciliidae; genus Alfaro; species Alfaro cultratus. Next base: position 140,955 of record CAEFZX010005084.1, on the reverse strand, counting down.
TGCCACAGCTGTCCCTGACACAGACTTGTTACTCACATTTCGCAGGTTCATTCTGCGAGAAAGCGGCTTTCCACGGTACCTGCATTCTGCGGCGCTTCTCAGTGGCACTCTGCTTGTCTTCGGCGGCAACACGCATAATGACACTTCACTCAGCAACGGGGCCAAGTGTTTCTCTGCTGACTTCCTTGCATATGACATTGGTATGTTGGAATATGTTGAAAGAAATGTTTTTACGAAGCAGAAGCTAACTTTTTGTATAATAATTTCTTTTAGTTTTAGGGAATGAGGAACTTTTTTTAACACACAAAATGCTTTTGTTTATTGAAAATTGACCCAGTATTTATTCCTCAGCTTGTGACAAGTGGACAGTCCTCCCCAAACCAGACTTGCACAGGGATGTCAACCGCTTCGGCCACTCAGCTGTCGTTAGCAACGGGTACGTTTCTAAAACTCATGTATTCACTCAGTTTCCCTACGTGGCCGACAGGATTAGGCATGCCACAATATGTAATAATCGAATAAGACTGGGCTTTAAAATGTTATAAAACATCATTAAAACCACACTATATTATAGTGTACGGAAATTTAGTAAAATCCTTGAACGCATTTGAATCATTTTGCCTCGGACAACATGAAGGTTAGTACTGAGTTTGAAAAGGTAACTAAATGACCAAAAGTTTGGCATTTATTGACCCAAGTTTCAGTTTAAATGCATATAGGATCTACAAAATTATTTAGTATAATGATTAGGATGAACATGTACACTTTGTTTATTTCATAATACGTTGGATGATTACATTGTCATTTCTAAAAAAAGAGCTTACGCATTCTGTAATAATCGCCCAGATGTAATAATGTTATTACATAAGTCGAAGAATGTGTTGCAAAATGTGTTCAAGAATTTTATTGCTTTTTGCGCAGATTATTACATAATGCGGTTTTAATAATGTTTTGGTACATTTTTGTGCAGTGTGAAAGCAAATTTTAAACCTACTTGAGTTTAAATTGGTATGAAACATTATGTCAAGTGGCATGAAATCTTAGTGAAATGTTTTTAATAACTCTTCTTTGGCCTTTGCTTGTGAAACTTGTTTGTGTTAGTTGTCTTGGTGTATAACTAAATAAAGTGCTCTATTTTCTCTGTCAGGTCTATGTATGTGTTCGGGGGCTTTTCCAGTGTCTTGCTGAATGACGTGCTCGTGTACCGGCCTCCCAGCTGCCAGGCTTTCATGGCAGAGGAGGGCTGTGTGAAAGCCGGCCCGGGGGTCCGCTGCATCTGGAGTAGAGGCCGCTGTGCCCCCTGGGAGCCCAGCACGGCCAACGGCAGCTTCTCTCCAGTACCTTTCTGCTCCTATAAAACAGGTAACACCGACCAACAAATCATGGCATACTTTTACAATATTTGGAGTGAGAAAAAAACTCACTCCAAATAATTAATTTGTTTTCTTTACAGTGACAGTGGATGAATTGTGCTATAAGTTCTCGGACTGTGGGAGCTGCGCGGCAAACACCAAAGGCTGCCAGTGGTGCGATGACAAGAAGTGCATCTCCGCCTCTAGCAACTGCACCACTGTAAGTGTATCAAGAGGGGGCAGCAAAGCACTTTTAATCCAGCTTGTTGAAACACACATGAACACAACTTTTTTTCCTCCCCAAGATTTTCCAAACTGAACATGCAAGTTGTGAATATTTATAGCTGTTTACTAAGCCGTTCCCCTGTCCAATCCACTACATGATGGCAGACGCTGGACGATACTGTTGAACGAGTTAATTTCACCAAACAGATGGAGCCTTCCCTCATTTTATCTTGAAATTACAGCCACTCTTCTCCTCACCCTTGCCCTCTCTCTGCCCTGCTTCCAGGGCGTGAAGAACTTCACTGAGTGCCCGGTGCGCATCGAGCAGGTGTGCAGCAAGCTCGCCAACTGCAAGAGCTGCTCGCTGAATCTCAACTGTCAGTGGGAGCAGAATCACTCACAGTGCCACTCTTTGCCTGGTAAGCCTGACAGTGGAGCATAAAGAACACTAATGCATGCATGGGATGCTGATCAGATGGGGTTTTTTTCTCCCACATTTGAGTGAAGGATGTTTTTCTTGTTCGAAATTACAAATAGACTTGTTGAGTTTCTCTGCTAAATACGTAATTTAGGCAGATACTCTATGAATTTAGCCGTCAGGGTTTGGCTCACGTAACTTGAATAAATAAATCTATCTGTGGAGTGAATGTTTTAAACACAGCAGAAGAGTTTTTTATTTTTTGGGCTTTTTGTAAATGTGTTTTTCAATCTGTCATCCTGATGTTGTTTATCAGCTTTGCCAGTGCATTTAGTTTACCTCTCAGCTACTTCCTCCCACCCAGCCCTGTTGTTGACGTCGACAGAATCTGAAGAAATGGCGCTGTCACTTTATCCGTAATTTTCAGCTCATGAAGAGTTGTCGCCTGAGGGGGACTGCGGTGGGAGCTGCAAATAATATCTGTTTAACATGTGTGTGTGCGCGTGTGTGTGCGTATTTGTCATGCATGAAAGAGACTTGCCAATCACACACACACACAAGAAGCCCATCTAAGACCAATAGATGCAAATTAGAAAATTAAATATACAGCACACATTGAGACTTTAAATGTTGATTTTTCCCCCCAACTTCACTAACTAAATAAGCTCAACTTTTTCAGTGGACAAATTTTGAACTCAGATGATAGTAAAGCATCATAGTGAATGATAATTTTGATTATGTTCCTATCTTCTAGCCCAGCAATGCAGTGAGGGTTGGAGCCAGGTGGGCGATGCCTGTCTGAGGATCAACTCTAGCCGTGAGAGCTACGACAACGCCCAGCACTACTGCAAGAACCTCAACGGCAACATCGCCTCACTCACCACCTCCAAGCAAGTCGACTTTGTACTTGAGGAGCTTACAAAGCTTCAGCAGCAAGAGAAGGTAAAAAAAAAAAAAAAATCACAGTTTGGGTGAGAAAGGTGATTCTCATAGTAATTTAAGACTTAGTTTTTTTTTATTATACAGTATAAAATAGTGATTTTTTAAAAATTTTTTATCAAGAATTGGGTTGCATACATTTTTATTTATTGTGGGCTGTTTCAAATCCACATAGCCAAAATTATTCATATAGACTTCTGTATATATGTATACATGCACTGCCACTGAGATTTACTTAAAAACACATTAGCAGGTTGCAACATGAACTCATGCTTTTGTTGTAATCAACAAGCTTCTTTTTCCCAGCAAGCTTTGATGCTAAGTCCACAAATTTTCAGTGGCAGAAGCCGAATGTTACCCTTTAGGTTTGATTGACTAGTTGCTGTTTTTAAGAAAGGATTTGTTGATCATCCTGTCATCTCTCTGTCTACATTGTAAATATTTTGAAGCAGGGCTTCATTCCTTAGTCAGCTCCCTCTCCGCCCATCTCTTCTGATCCTGATTTGAGATGAAGTTTATTATTCTGCCCACTTTAGGATTGCACCAGTCGAAATGGTGTGGAAGACTCACCTTGACTCCTCCAAGTTTGCTTATTGTCATTGTAATCAATCTTTGTCCCAAAGCAGGGTAGTGGCTGAATCATGCTGAGATTCAATGCTGATTTTAGACCAATAGAAATTCCACATGATTTTGATTTTAAAAAATCGGACATTTTCTGTATGATTTTTTTTTCACTAATAGAGGGGAATTTCAAATGGGTGTTTTTGAATTCCCAAAATGGACGACATTCACTCTAGGGGTTCACCGATTTCCTTAATTTTGGATGATCAGTGATTGACTGATACTTACATGATAGACCAATTTTTTCTTCCTCTGCATAGATCTGGAAATCAGCCTCCATTCCTTTTTGCTCTGCAATAAAATATCTGACAGGCTGGCCCACCTGGTCATGTCTAAACTTTTCATATATTTTTGAGAGCACTTTTTGATGTTTTTCAATAAAATGAGATTGTGACGTTGAAGGTGTATTGTAACTATAATGCCAGACAGTGTCAGTTTTAAAATAAAATTGGTATTGGTCAAACTCGGATTCAGCAGCATAAGTTTTTTAAAGATTGGTGATCTGCCAGAACACTTTGATCGGTGCACCCTTAAATCACTCCCATGGTGAGTGTATTTAATATTATATATTCATGCAGACTTAACTAAACGAGAACTTCTCTACCCAACTTTTTTATATTTTCTTAAAGCATAATGTATAGATGTTATTGTTGAATCTCAATGTTATATTTTAAATCTCTTCATTGCCAATGAAAATTTGGGCATTTTGCTAATTCTTTATTCGACTTTACAACATTTTCTTTCAGCTGCAGAAGAGTTGAGAAACCCCACTAATGAGTTTGCCATGCATGTTGTATTCATAAGGATTTAAATTGCAGTCTGTCTGCTTAGTTTCAAACTTTGCTGTTTGTTCCTGGCAGAACCTTGATGTACTGTTCCACATTATTTTCCCATTACATTAAAAGCTGAATCCTGGAGGCAAATAAGTAATCATATCTGTGAAATTATGTTTAGCAGACCTTTAATGGCGTTTTTGCTTCCCAGGTGTAAATGGAGCAATTATTCCTATTATTTTTTTTATAATAGCGTGACTGAACAGCATTTGGGATGTTTTGTTTAAATATGCAGTAACTTTCAGCTCTGCTCCCACAGCGACTGTCTCCCTGGGTGGGCTTGAGGAAGATCAACGTGTCATACTGGGGTTGGGAGGACATGTCCCCCTTCACCAATAGCAGCTTGCGCTGGCTGCCGGGAGAGCCCAGTGACTCTGGTTTTTGTGCCTACTTGGAGGAGCCTCAGGTTTCAGGCCTCCGGGCCAATCCGTGCACTGCGACTGCTGATGGCCTCATTTGTGAAAAAGCCACTGGTTAGTGACAAATATCGTCAGATACTATGAAACTAAATATGTTTTTACCTAAATGAAGTTTTCTGAAGGTCTCACTGTTTTGTGTTTTTGCAGGGAACCCCAATCAGAGTAGTCGTGGGTCTTGTAAGAAGCCTTGCTCACTGCACACAAACTGCGCCAACTGTACCAGCCAAGCAATGGAGTGCATGTGGTGTGGCAGCACACGGCGCTGTGTGGACTCCAATACATATGTGATCTCCTTCCCCTATGGCCAGTGTTTGGAGTGGCAGACTGGAGACTGTATGGGTAAGTGTCTCACCCTGCATTTAATCTAGGCGAGTCATCTTGGAAGTCTGACATTAATGCGAGGGACAATAAGTTCTCCTAGATTGGCTTCTGTAATCGGTCGATATTCATCACAGCGAGAGAGAAGAGGTTACGGGGAAGAAAACGGCTTGAAGTGGAAGGTGTTTGATTCACAGGGAAAATCGCATTAGTTTCCTGTGATTGACTTTGGAAGCTGTTTTGGCTTTTAATGGTCAATTACTTTTGCATATAAACTCATGGCCTACTGCTGGTGTCCCTGCTGACTGTGCTTTAGATGGACTCTTTACCGTCAGATGCCTTTAAGTAATCCTGTATGATGAAATAGTGGCTGGAGTGGAATGGAAAGTAGGCAAAAGGGGAAAATTTTTTGGACACGGTGAATGGTTTTGTTTTAACAAAGGGGAATGTTGTTTGTCTGTATTTGTGTTTTGTTAAGTGGTGCAGAAAATACAAAAACAAAGGATCTGTTTAAAGAGGTAATGGGTTTCTGGTAAAAAAGACCAATGAAAATTTTGATGAGTGACGGAAAATTGAGTTTGGCTAGTTTTAGAAACAAGGGTCAAAAAGGTTTACCATTGTTCCTCTACCACAATTTCTCATTTAGGAGAAATGCTGAAAGTGCAGTAGCTTGGAGACCTATAAAACCAGCACCCTACCTAGGGATTTAAGAGCTTTGTGTTGACTGGTTTCATTCATGTCAGGCTTTGAGCAAAAATATTTCCTCAGACATTCCTGGATTCTTTACTTTGATGTCACTGTTTTTTTGCACACTAGATTTAAAAATGTCAATGAATGTAACTTTTCCGCTGTTGCTTCTCAATAGTCATGCAAATTCTATACCCACCTCCCTGATGAACTTGCCCTGAGATAGGATGGAGTAGATTAAAAGAAATAATTTCTAGATTGTTTAAAAACTAGCTTAACAAGGTTAGAAAATCTAAGACAAAACTAGCTAAGTCCTTTCTTAACTTTCCTCCAAGAAGAACATTTGTTCCTAGCCTCAGTTTAACAAATTTCTAAGCTATTAGCTCTTTGATTTTGATTGACAGGAACCAGTTCTTAAATCTACACTTATTCTCTTCATGGCGGTGCTATAAACTCCTGTTTCACATACAAAAAAAAGAGTATTTAATTAAATTTTAGTCTTACTCAAAGGTTACACACATAGAATCTACCAAAAAAAAAGAAAAAGCAACAAGCCAGATTACATACCAGACACATACGAAGGAGAAATACGTTTTGACTACCCAGCAGTAAGCTGATTGGGGAGCTCCTTCACCTGAAGGTTGACAAAGCACTTTGGTTTGGTGCCTGGTGCGTGATGTATGAATTATTTCCACCGTTGTGTCACATTGAGAAAAATCTCTGATCAGTTTAGCGAGTAACAAATTTAGGGAGCCCAGGAGTGCTGTCTCAAATTCATTTGTGTCTGCTGGTGTTGGGCAACACAGAGATTCTGTTTGCTGTGGATATTTGTCTTGAGGAATTAGTCTCTGATGGCATGAAGGACAAGGAAGGTTGTTCTAAAAATTCCCTTTGTTTCCCTCTCATTCTGTTTGCCTGGGTGAAGTTGGAAAGCTGTTTCGATCTTGAATTTGTGTGCCTACTTTCTTTGTTCCTTCTTTAATTTGAGTGTGTGCTTTAATGTATTGTTTAGGCTGGGTATTGTATATAAATGCATTTGAAGCCACAAGTGCAGGAGAAAAATATGCAGCAGTGGCACAGATGATTACTGTACTTTACAAGAGTTGTTGTATTTGGTGCTTTCAGTGGAGAAAATGCTATTTTTGCAGACTACTTGGACAAGTAGTTATTTGTTTTTCACAAATATGGAACTTTTTCCAACTAAAGAAATTCCTTTAACCTGATTATGTGAAAATTTTGCTCCCCCCTCTCAGATCACAGAGTCAATTAGACTAAATGTAGTTTCTGCATCATCATGGTTTCTAAAAAACTGAATATACTAAAGTAAATTTCAAACATGCAAAGCCATGTTGAGTTTATCTTGCTGCAGTGTGTTTTCCCTGCTTCATTTTACTGGATTGGTATTTTAGCACTGTTTTTCCCTCCCTAAAGTTAGCTGCAGCAACATCTAAATCTTTGTCTTGTGCCAATAGCAAAATGCTGAAAACATGGTAATGAGGAACAACAGCTCTAAAGGAGCTACAGAGAGAAAGCTAATTATCTAAGTTCTCACTTTGATAATTCATGTCTTGCTCCTTCTGATGTGTTCACAGTTTACTGAAGTGTTGTGCTAATACTACTATTCTCTCTGTTTTGATATGACTTGTTGATATTTTCCGTAGCATATTTCAGTGTGGTTCCAGGAAAGTGCACGCAAATAAAACCTACAAAAAGCGTTTTCCAGACAGTGTCATAAATTTGTTTTCTTTTCTGAACATTTTTAAATTGAATAACTAGTGTTTTGGCTGCTCTCTAAAAATTCTCAGGTAGCTATGTGATCGCAACTAATGGAGGTGATATCACACAGGCAGACTGTTAGGTTTTACTTTTGTGTTTAAAAAAAAAATAATAATGAAAAAAAAAAAAATCTGATCGGAAGAAAATCAGCCCCGATCAGGATTTGTCAAGCATATAATTGAGTGATTCCAGTCAGGAACTGATTTTCTTGGTGCATAGTAGAACTGCAGGATATTGGGGAAAGAAATATTGATTTTTTTTTTCTCTAACCCTGATATATATATCAATATACACACAGACACATATTGTATACACAATATGCACGCACGCACGCACGCACGCACGCACACACACACACACACACACACACACACACACACACACACACACACACACACACACACACACACATATATTTGGAAACCCCTAAATAAATTTAACCCATAATTCTTGGACTGACAAAATAACACACATAACTTACACGTTTTTGCAAGTACAAAAACTAACAACTAACTAACCAACTAACTTATTTAATTTTTTAAATAATTGACTCTATGTAACAAGGCAATAAAGGTCTCCTAATAGCGTGACTGACAGACTTTAGACCAACAACCATTAAAGGGAGTTGATTTTAGACATTTTAAAATTTGGAAACTTCTAAATAAATTTATCTATCTGTCTTTGAATTAAAAGTTGGATAGCATAAATCACTCAATATGAAAATGTAATGTAACCAAAAGCAAGCATTTCTCTCCCCAACCAATAGAAAATAACATAAGAAGCCGTTTTTGCAAAGTTAACAGGCCGATTTTATCGTATCTCGAGCTTATCTAATCTTTTTAAGACATTATTTTGTGTTTGTTTCTTTGGAGACACCTCCAGCCGTCACATTTGATCTCTGTAAATGGAGCTTTTTGTATTTCAACATGCTTTTATATTGTGGCAAAGCAAGAGTCCTCATCCAAATGTCTTCTTTTTTTCTGAGAGCATTTTTTGCAGAAATCCTCCTCTTATGGCCTGTTGTGAAAGCAAACTTAAATGGCCTTACTTTGTTCTGATTGCTCTTGTGTTGTCATGGTTTCACACCCATTAGCGGAATAGCTGGAGATTTGTTTGACATAAACTGAGGTAAAAGCACTCAATGTTTGTCGTCTTAAAATAGTGGTGGCATTTCTCCGCTGAGGTGTCTGTTGAGCGACCGAGTGGTGGCTTTGAAAAGTTGTCAAGCAATCGAAGTGTCCTTAAGAGTCTCTTAGATGGCAGAACAGCATTTCTCCTTCAGGTTTCTAAAGTTAGGGTAAAGTGCCACGATATGCAGCACATTTAATCCCTTTTCTGAAAGTTTGCTGAAATATGAAAGTTTTAGTGTTTTTAGGCGCATTCTCATCTCATGTCTGTCTGTCTGGTTCGGACACCATCAGCCATTAACATTGTGCTCTTTCTTATCTCATCTCTTTGTGATCAGTTTTCTATAACCAGCTTATGTTTTTGTGTAAAGAACCTTCAATCTTCTGACACTTCAAGTGTTAGAAAAATTTAGATGAAATCTTGCAAGTAGGATCAGGTCTGTGGCAATAAAGGACATTCTGAAGCTGAATTTGTGTCACATTAACATTTCAAATCTTTGTGTGTTTTATCACTAAGTAGGGCAAATGTGATGTGCATTTTTATTGAGCCGTCTCTCTTTTTAGTAAATATTTTGTGCAATTTAAGTAGCGAGTCTTTTGGTTTAAGCATCTCCACAATGTTCTTCCTGGCCCGCTCACTGTGTTCCCCAGACTTCATGATTCTGTTCGTTGACTAATGTTCTGTAATTCATACTGGGGTTTTTTGGTTGTAATGTTAACATGTATATAGGTTCAGGAAATATAAATACTTTAACAAGACTGCTATATATGAAAATCCATTGTTGAAAAAACACTGCAAAAACACAAAGTCTTACTAAGTAATCTTTGTTTCTGGAGAAAATATCTTAGTGTACTTGAAATAAGACACAACTAACTTACAAGTAGCTTTTCAGCAAGATGTAGGAGCTTGTTTATGTAAATAATTCCTTGATATTGATAAATTTTATTAATATAAGTGAAATCTGCCAATATAAGAAGTATTTTTTTGTTAAGGAATTATTTCCTTAAAATAAGCTCCTATATCTTGCTGAAAAGTTACTTGTAAGTAACTCATTTCAAGTGCACTAAGATACTTGCACTATAAACTAGACCAAAAATACTTCTGTTTGCAGTGAAGATCAGTTACAACAACGAGTTAAAGCATGCGAAATAGTGACTTTATGCTTCTTTTCCCCTCCAGCTCAGAACTGTTCTGGACTGCGGACGTGCTCCCAGTGCTTGGACCAGCCGGAGTGTGGCTGGTGTGGGGACCCCAGTAGCACAGGGAAGGGCCTCTGCATGGAGGGCTCCTATCGGGGGCCCATGAAAAGAGTGGCAAAGCAAGGCCAGCAGAGCCAATCACATGACATGAACCTGGAGCCCGCCAGCTGCCCCAAAGACAAAGGCTTTGAGTGGGCCTTTATTAACTGCCCTGGTGAGTAAGCTACACCCTGTGCCGTCCTGTTGGAAGGCCTAGTATATCTGCTGCATTATTGGGTATCGATTCTTGGCTTTTTGATTTTTGTTTGAAAATGATATCTCCATACTGGAATCTTGTTTCAGCTGCAGAATGCAACTAATCCCTCCCTGATGACTCTGTGCAACCTTATGCTACTATTTCTTTTTTAATGTGACCTCTTTGTTCGCTTCTTCACTTTACATTAGCGGATGATAATAATATACCCTTTTGAAAGTGGTAATTTGATCATCTAAATGGCGCTTGGTTGTTTTCCGCTGCAGATTATTGGAAAGCTCCACATTGAAATAAAAGGCAATGACCTAATTTTCTAAAGTTTTTTATTTTTTCCAGTTGTAGATGTATCCAGAGGCCAATTAAAAGTTGTTCCAATAAAGCAAATTCCAAATGGCAGCACTGATTAAAAAATAATTAATATGACATTGCAGACACAAGTTGTTGATGGCACTAATGGGTTTCTATCATTTCTGGGGAACAACAACCGTAGTTGCAAAATCCCTAATCCCAAATCGAAGCCCACATGACACTCAGACAGGTGTATTGAAAAGCATTTTAAAGTCGTCCATCTTCTATCTGCCTTGTTTCTCACCAACACTTCCTTTTCTTTTCAGCATGCCAGTGTAACGGCCACAGCACGTGTGTGAACGGCAGTGTGTGTGAGCAGTGTCGCAACCTCACCACCGGTCCACACTGTGAGACCTGCATGCCAGGTTACCACGGAGACCCGACCAATGGCGGCAAATGCCAGGGTGAGTGCTGCACCTCCTTTGACTATATTTATTTTGTGCTTCCAGTTGTAAATGTTTTCCTCTGAACCACCGGACATAACCTGGGCATGTTGCTCCAGCGTTGGGTCTGGTTTTGTAGCCAAACAAAGCATTTCAACTTTGATAAAAAAAATAAAAAAACGTATGGGGTGGGATTATCTAAACCTGGTTTGTTAAATCCAAGGTAGCCGTTAAAAACCGTCAGTAGATTTCACTCGGATTGTGTTGTTTTGCGACTTGTGGAACATTCACATAATCCAACCCAATATGGTGAATGTATTCTATTCAAATGTCCAGAATGTTGCAAAAATGACAGAAAATTAAAACATTTCAGTTTGGAAATGTATGAAATGATGAAATCAAGGATTTGTAGGAAATCTGTTTTGCTATTCATTTCTTTGCTTAAATTACTTTCATTAGAAAAATTTAAGTAATTTATGAGGTACGTTTTACACATTTTCAGACACTTTTCTAGCGTACACAATCAGGGTGAGATACACAATAATTTTCAGAGTAATCCAAAGTCACTTTGAAAATGGTGAGACAAGTTTCAACAGAAGCTCCCCATTTTCATTCCTTTTTTGATTTCTTAGGTGTGGTGCTCAAACTTCCTTATTCAGGTGAGGATAAAAGTAGATTTATATCTTAAGCCTGCTGCCAAATGAAGAAAATTATTCTTTAGTCATTGCAAACTTTCTACAGTCACTGTTTTCAATGTAGATAATGATTATACTGTGTTCCCTACTAAATTTAAAGTGTTGAATGATCGCAGTCACACCACAGGAGTTGGCACTAAGTCAAAGGAATAACAGTAAAGCTGTCTGATGTCTTTCTGCATCTGTCAACTGAATGAGTTGAACATTGGTTGAACCAAGGTTTTGCAGGTTCCTTGTAAAGATGAGATTTACTTCCCCCTCATGTGTTTTGACCTGAAATATAAAAAGAATTCCTGAGAAATTATACCCAGGCATTTGCTTGGGTATAATTCACGCACACTCACATTCAAAAACATATCGCCGTGGGAGCTTTGTATTCCTAGAGACCATTTTCTGATGCATGTAATGTAGTTGTAAAGCTGCAAAGTGAAAATAAACAGAGCACCTTTAAAATTTTCTGGAATTTGTTCATTTTCTTCTGAAGTGAATCCAGACCTGTCATTGAAACCTGTCTATGAACCCACAGTTTAATTTAAATTAATGAAGCATTCCTTCCTCTCAAGCAAAACATTAAAAAATGAGATTCCAGAATCCATTGCAGCTTAAGGGTTAAATACTTGCAACTCAAAAGTTTCTTAATATTTCAAAATCGTTCAAGAATTTGGTCTGCATATTACTTACCATTACTAGCTAAGTGGCTCGATTATTGTGCCTGTTGTGATGTCATCAAGCAAGATACGCTCAAAGCAGAAATATAATTTTTTTCCTTCAGCATTACTTTTACACCTTTCTGTATTTTTGTGAAACCCTCCAATAAAAATCTATACTTGTTGGTGGGAAAAAAATACTCATCTGGATGGTGTCTTTAAGTTTCAGTGTGTCAGTAAGAATACGTCGTAAAGCAAGAACTTAGACAGTTGGTTAAAAGCTTTCCAGTCATGTAAAATATTTATATGCACCATGTTAGAATTTGGGAATGGGGGTAGAAGGCCCACTGACCCCTCAGTAATCCGTCTTCTCAGAGTTTTAAACTCAGTGAACTAAAATAAAGGGGTCTCTTATTTTCCTTCAAATGCTAACCTAAAAGCCTGCCTCTGTCAAAGCACTTTAGCAGCCAGTCCACCCATCTATTGCTGCACCTTTTACATTCCTCACACATACAGAGTCTCAAACATACACAGCTGGGGGGTAAGGTGTGTGGGGAAGGTTCTCAATTGTCTGTTAGATTTTTAAAGTTCACCCTATCTTTTGGGAAAGGCTTTTGTTTACCGTCGTTCCTGGATCAATATCAATGTCCGTCGTGTGTTTGATGCAACAGCAAGAGTCCGGGGCCCAGCTTAGCATAAACAGTCCAAGAAAAGAACAATTGCTAAGGCTGTAGGAATAATGGGATGTGAATTCTCTCTCAGGTGTTTTTCAATTCAAACATTTGTAACAACTTATTGTTGATGGAGTATTTTGTACTTTCAGTAATCTATTCATGGATGTGTTCTCTCTCTTTTCATGCTCGTTCTTATCAATCTTTCCCCCCCATCTGTTCTTGTCACCTGTTCCAGCTTGTAAGTGCAACGGTCACGCAAACGTATGCCAGGTGTTAACGGGCAAGTGCTTCTGCACCACCAAGGGGATCAAAGGAGACCAGTGCCAGCTGTGAGTACAACAAACTCAGTAAAAATCTGAATCTAAACAAACACTCTGGTTTATCTCTCCAGTTTTTGAAACCCCATATCCTAGTTTTGGCCAAAATAAGCCTCACTTATTTTGAAAAAAACAAAACAAAAAAACAAAGAAAAGGCTGACAATATTTTCTCAAAAAGCTTAAATCAAAACACTTGTTGCTGTTTTTAGAGAATATTGATAAAGAAAAAAGGTTATAATTAAAATTTTGCTCCGTAAGTTACAAATGAGAAAACAGTTATACAATTTTTGCAGTTTTTTTCAAGAAATTAATGTAAAGATGATCTTTTATTTGATATTTTCCTATGTTCTTAAGCTTTTTTCCATTGCTTTACCGATACTAGCCGTTTGCACATATCGTTACTCTTTTCAGAAAGCAGTTCACTCCTCCATGACGGACGTCAAAGCAACCAATGATTGTTAATTCCTGTAAAGCTTTTTCATATGCAGATAGTGGGTAGCCTAATATCGCTTTTATTTAGTTAATTTCATTGTTCCACAGACTTGAACAAATAGAAGAAGTGTTAGCAAAACCAACTTGCTAACAAGTTGGTTAGCAACTTGTTAGCAATCAGTTGCTCCGTTCAATTCTGCTGTCCCTCGCTTCCAACGTCCATCAAGGCATCTTGTGGGATAAATTGACATAGTTATAAATGGTCAATATGGAAAAAAGAAAAACTTTCTTTTCACTAAATATCGAGACCATTACTAAGAATCTAATCTATCCTTTTGATCTTTTAGCTTCTGTTAACAAACCTGCTGGATTTGAGAAAATAAGTGGTTATGCCGTACCAATTGCTAATAAAATATACTCTCAAGTCATTTTGTAATTTCTTTTAAAATTTGATTAAACTTGTTTCACAGCGGCTGCTTCCTCACACACAGTTTGACTTTGTTTCTCCTATAAATAGTTGATGATGGCTCACCGCAGGTATGCAGGAAGAGCCTTTTTTAAATGCAATTTTTATAGAATGTTATATTATTCGTTTACAATCTGAACAGACCAGAATTGGCATTGACAGAGCAGAGTTCTTAAAAACACAGATGAGAAATCACCCATAAAAAACAGAAAGAAACAAAACAAAAACCTCAGTTTTAGAAAAATAAGCTTCTTACTTAATTATATTATTAGATAAGAAAGTGAATAATTAAATATTCTGTATTAATATTAGTATATTCAGGTCAGAAACAAATCTATCTGTCTGGTATTCGTAAACAGCTGTTTGTACATCAAATAAAATCAACAGGATCTCATTTTGAGACCGTCTGACTGTCAGCCGTCCTGTTTCAATTACACAATGAGATTCATGTGTGTGATTAATTCAGTCAGGGTGATTCATGGCTCTCATGACGTGGTGTTGAGCATTGATGTCAGATCTCTGTGAACATACCCCGTTTCCTCACCGCATCCATTTCATCACCGGATGCGGTGATGCTGCTGACTTGATGGTGAAAACGACGAAGGATCAGTTGCATTATTGCCCAGAAAGTCCACATCCAGGGTGATTTGTGCTGATCCGGTGGATTCCAGCTGTGTGGGAGGGCCGTTTCCTCTAAGCCTTGTTTTTACCGCTGTAAGCAGGATAATGCAATAAGAGTTATGGATGGGTCACAGGAAAAGCTGAACAAGCATTCATGCTTTTTAACATAAAACGTTTTTCTTCTCAGTTATTTCCAGCCAATACCTGGCTGGAAATAAAATCTCATGCACTATCCTGTATTTCTATTTTTTATTTTTACACTTATTTAGTTGCATATTTGACTCTGACCTTTTAAACTTTTCCCTTTTTTGCATTGTAATGAGATATGGCTTTATAAAAAAAAGTTCATAATTTTTCTTTTCTGAAAGGATTCTTGAGTCAGAAAGTTCTATGCAAATTTAGAGCTTCTTCTAAATTTGCATAGAAGAAGCTGCCACAGCTTTTAAACTGTGTTTCAATATTTTGGCATTCAGGTAGGAAACAGTGACTGCGTCAGAGACGAGGCATGAACTTTTTGTGAATAATGTGAAAGCATCACTATATGCTGCTGATATGCAACGCTGATGTACAATACTGACGTTGCCATTTATTTTAAAATCTAAAATGCTTATACCTGTCTGATAGAACTTGAACAAAATTATTTTACAGTTCTTACAGTCTTTGTAGCATAAATATATTAAAACACAATAAATATTTTCTTCAGTTCTATTTTAACAAAGGTAACAGTCTCACACTGTTGCATTAATTAAAGGAAAAAATAAAATAGTTTTGTTGGCCAAATTCTGACTTGGCTTGTGGCCAGAGGGGCTGATCAAATACATTTCAAGGACACCAAAAGGCCCTCAGGTCACACTTTAGGCACCAAGGCTATATTTTAGCAGTAATAAACAATATGTTACATTATTTTAGCAGCTTAGCATATCATACTGTCCTCTCATCCTGGCTTATGTCTAAAACCAAGGTAGATCTTGGTTAAAATGACCAAGATCTGCATGTAATGTTACTGCCCAGTTCTTTAAATAAATAATTTTAATTAAACTAAACTTTACACTTGTAAAATGCTTGAACAACAAATAAAATCATTAAATCTTGCTTTGTGGTTTCTAACGTTCTATGTTATTATTAGTGTTGAGGCAAACCATGAAGTATTGAAGGTAATGAAGAGGGGCTGCTGGAGAGTAAGACCTCTGTGAATCCTCATTGCTTTCTGTCAACTGTAATACTGAATATATAGCACTTTGCACAATCGACAAAGTGCCACATTGATTTCTTCTTCCAGAAAATGCAGTCCAGTGCAGTGATTAGCAGACCGAACCACAAGGCTGCAAAGTGCACAAAGAACACAGATGCAGGCTTCCACCTGTGCTTACACTGAAGCCGTGGCTGCTATTAAGACTTGAAATAATAGCTGTACTAATGAAGCAAAGAGTGCATTGGTGCAGAATAATAATTGTTTTGAGGGTGGAAAAAATAATGATTTTGTCTATGCGGCATTACGACGATCAGTCATCAGGAAAGTTTTTCTTCTTTTCGCTCATTTAGATGGATACTTTAATCAGAAAAATTTCTCATGCAGGAGGTAGCGGCGGTAACGAATGCTTCTGTGCCCTCCGTAGCCTGCGTTTATATGTTGCACGGGCACAGACAAAGGTTCACGCCGAGTCTAGATCAAATTAAGATACAGCAAAGGGGGGTTGCCTGAAGTTTGGACGTGTGCATGGTTGCATGCCGGTGTAGATTAAATTAAGATACTGAATGAGTCGAGGAGCTGAATTATACTGATGAGCAAGTGGGTGTGTGGATTTTGCCCTCTAAATGCCAGGAAGTTTAAATACTCAGCGACGTTCCCTAAGCTTCCAGTAGCCTGTGGCAGCATTTGTCCTTCATCTCTTTTTTGTTGTAGGGAACAAAACATTCTGCCTGTTTAGCATCTAGCAGTGAGAATAGCAAAAACTATTCAAGTTCCTGAAGGATTCATTGTGCGAAAGAAGTGGAGTCTTTAGAAGTGACGCAAAACTCCCCCCAGCTTTCCTGAAGTGTTGCTGAATTATTTTAAGAACCGGAGTCGATCATTTTACAATGTAATGCCACTTCACAGCCGCCTCCTCCTCCTCATCATCGGCGGCGTTGTTGTCTCTGTCGGCTTCCCTCCCTCCCGCCCGCCCGCCCGCCTGCCCGCCGCCGTCCTCTCTGACTCCTCACCACCACCTCTGAATTTTTCACATTCTAACAAGTTTAATTAGTCGTCTGAAAGATGAAATAACTGCGAAGCATAGTTGGTGCGATGAGAGAGGTAATTTTTAGAACCACTTTCACTTTCTTTGTACAGTTCCAGCTCATATAGGATAATACTTTGGAGAAAGACTTTGCTTCACAGTGAATTGTTGAGAGTTCGGGGCATAAACAACTGAGATTCAGAGAGGAGAGATGCATTCAAATAAGATAAAGGGCAATGCAGTCCAGTGAACATGACCATATGCTATGATTGATTAGAGCGCTTTGGAAAGCCATGAGGTTGATAAAACACACTAATGTGCACACATATTCTCAGAACCGTTGACATCCCACTGTGGATATAAACAAATTATTTTTACTTGGCAGCTCTTCATATTTAAAGTTGGCCTGTTTTGGCTGAGTCCACAATTTGACTAAATGCAGCTGTTTGAGCCAACAGCGTCATTGCTGAGGACATTTTATTTTAGTAAAAAGTAACAGTCATCTTCCCATTTGGATTCTACCTTTTAATGGCTTCAAATGCAGAACCCAATAAAAAAGAAAATCACTCTCCAAAATCAAGCATTATAAATCTATTAAACCCAGAAGATAATGACGGTTTTTGTTTTGATTTTATCCAAAGAAATAGGTGTTTGGCTGTAGGAAACGATGCTTCTCCTCTTCCATGTTATCACCACTGACTATAGTAGATAAGCTTGTGCAGCTTTTCCTTAGTAAAAAAAACAAAAAAACAAAAACAGACATTTGTCTCACAATTCCCAATTTATATGTGTTGTTTGGATTTAATCCTGATGTAAAGTTACAATACATAGATACCAAGAAGGATATGTTTCTATTAGGCCTGTGATTATTTTTATAATGCATCACCATCACACATCCAACAATGAACCAGACTTGGTCCAGAACTTTCTTCCTTCAATCTCTTATAACTTCTTTAAAAATTTCTCACAAAGTAAAATGATGTGCCTTAAAATATATCCACAGATGTGTCGCCATTTAGCACAGAAGATTAGGCGTCTTTTTATATAGTGTATGCATACATCTGGTTTCACCTGTTTCCAAGACATTTCTTAAATTAATTTCAACCCCTTTTCCAATGTCAGTGTAGTATTTTGTTTCTTAATTAAGTGAGAACTGATGTTGAAATGATTTTTTTTCAATACCATGTTTTTTGTTTTGCAATTGGGAGGAAATGAACTGTGTTTCTCGTCACTGTTTAAGTTTAATGAAAGTTGAGAAAAAGTCTGTTCTATCAGCTGTCAGATTGTTTCCTTTATGTCAGAAGTTAAGAGGCTTGATGAGGTGCCAACAGCAGGAGCTAATGCGCTGGCACTTGGCATACACCACACCTGATAAGAGGCGTTTTTTGCTCTCAATCTGTTAGCGCTCATCTTCATCTGCTTCTCTCTATCCTGTATTCTTTGCTGCAGATGTGACTCAGAAAACCGTTACCTTGGCAATCCACTCAGAGGAACCTGTTACTGTGAGTAATTCTCCACTGGACACACACACACACGCACACACACACACACACACATCCACATTTTATGGGTTATTCTCTTGTTGCTTCCCACTTCTCTGCTCGCACTCTTCCGCTCTGGGCAGATGGCGCATCTTAACACTTTGGCACCAGGGGCGCTTGTTCGATGACAGAATGACTTGTCGTGAAAATGTCAAGTGCATCACAGGGAGTGAGTGATTGAGCTAATCAAGGAGACGGAGGAGTCAAAATTCTCCACTTGTCTACTCACTCAATCTCACACCTATTCATTTATTCATTTAGAAAGGTAACGAAACGATAGTGCAACTTTTAAGTAAGAAGAGTATCTATGGAGGTACACAATGCACACGTCTGCTTCAGTTCCTGCTCATGCTGCTGTCTGTGTTTATTTGCATGATGGGGTGTCCTTCACAGCGCTGCAGCAGTACTTTGTGATTTGTTATGTCTTTCAGCACTCTGCTACTGACTTCAGAGCCTTTGCCAAGGCTTTGTCCCTTTTAAAATGTCATAGCCTGACAACAGGCTCATTGAGGAGGAGGAGGACACAGGAAACTAGAAGCCCGGAGCCTGTTTTAACCTCTGGACACCACTGGAGCTCCTTGAGCTTTGTTATTCTGCTTTGTAAACACGACACTCCCTGCAGTCAAAAAGGCCATTGAGCACAGATTTAACATAGCATGCTCAGGGTGACAGTGGTCAGCTTTGTCTCAGGGTTTGTTAGTGAGCTCTTCCTCTTATGAATTGCTTTGTGTTAAGTTTTGGAGCATGCTGACTGATAATCCTACCTTGTCCCCATAAAAGACATACTAGCCAGACTCATGTATTTAAAGGAGTAACTGAAAATTCAGTTTAATGCGTTTGTCTTGGAGATAAATAGATGGACCAAAGCAGAAACTGAGGGGAAAAAAAATTGCTTCTGAAGAATAGTATTTTTTATTTATTTATTTGCAAAATATACTCACTGAAGCTGTGTACTTTAAAAAACAGTTTCAGAGATTTTAAAATGGTGAACTTTATGTTTGAATTCAACTTGTTTACAGAGTAAATTTGTGCCATGTAATTGGGTGGAAAAGCGCACAGCTAATTAATGTACCAGGGTTGGTTTTGGCTATTTGCACACTTTTGTTAATGGTTTTGGCCAATATGCTGCATATTTGAAAGGAACACATGGTTACTTAACATAGGAGTGGATCCATAACTTTGACTGTAAATGTTGTGAGAGAAGAAAAGAAAATTCTCCACTTGGGGCGCTGTTGTGCATCCATAAACTTTCTCCAGAGTGCAATGCGTGGATGGATACTTTAGCAGCAGAAAGAGAGTGGCAGGACATTTGAATAATTAGACATCTCTGAAGCTAACAGATGTACAGTTCTTAGATGGCAAAATCTATCATAAAGATACAGGTGAAAGAAAAAAAAACACTCCAGGATATGATCGGAGACATTCATATTTGCAAGAATACTTTTTAGTTTCTCATGTGATGAGCTTCACAACTTCTATTCTTTGTAGAACACGATTATAATACATGGACTGCAGAGCTTTTTGTGAGACGTATTCAAGACTTGTAGTTTAATATGATAAACCAGGTATGGGGATATTTTGTTAGTGTCAGTATTCAAATGGCTTTGTTATTTATTTATTTTTATTTCTATGTGTTTCACATTCATTAGGAAACTTAGAATCTACACTTTCAGAATTTGTAAATAACTCAAAACGCTTCCTGTGTTTTTTTTCCTGGCCAATCACATTTATATTTCTTACTTTTGTCTTTTCAATAGATAACCTCCTGATTGACTACCAGTTCACATTCAGCCTCATCCAGGAGGATGACAAGCATTACACCGCCATTAACTTCATGGCCTCACCTGAGCAGGTAACATCTTTAAGAGCAGATCTCATATTTGTAGTTGTTTAGCTCTCCATCAAATGTCTTTATTAGTAATGATCATAGTTAATTGTTGATGTTTAGCTTTTATGAAATAAAATGTTGACATGCTGTTTTTTTGCTGTTGTGCATATTGTCTCCCTGATAAGATCTCCCTGGATTTATGTTTTTCATTTTAAGGCAAACAAGAACTTAGACATGTCCATCAATGCATCAAACAACTTTAACCTCAACATCACGTGGTCTGTGGGCTCAACAGGTGCGTTTGTGCTTACATCATTTTTGTTATTTCATGCAAACTAAAATTAAGTAGACATAATAGTTCCAGTCCTATTAGTTTGAATTTAATCATAAGTCAATTTAAACAAGGATAATAGATTGTTAGCTGTAGCTAAATTAATTTTAGGTTTTCTTTTTTCTGAGGTATATTCAACACTAGATTTTGCAAGTAATAGTTACCTAACAGATATGTGGCATTTTGCAGAAAAGTCACTGGAACACTATCAATTATTTCCTATTTACATGCAAATATTATTATTATTATTATGTGCACATAATTGTGCAGACTGCATATCTTTAGCTTAGCTTGGGTCATTAAATTAAGCTAATTTCACCTGAAACAGAATGAAATACATGTATGAAATATAATTAAAGGGCATACACTATCAGACAACCTTTATTTTCATTTTTGATTTGGCTTGTCACCTTTGGTAGCAACATTGATTTCCATGTCCATGTTTTCAGTAACAAGAAAAAAGCACACAAGGCAGGAGGTTATGGAAATTAGAATGGAAGCTAAAATACTGATCAAAGAAATTTAGAATCTGTCATACATTTGGCTCAGACACAGAAAAAAATGATTTTCTGCTGTTGTTATTGTGAACTTGTAGGAGGATTTTTGTACAGAATAATTATTGATTTTGATCTATAAAGCAATCCTCTGACAGGCACATTTTGATCAGATATCTCGACAGAGCACACGCAAAAAACATAAGGCTGAAACAAAACATATTTTTGTACCCGAGAAACTTTATGCTCACAAACGAGAGACATCTTAAGATCACCTGGTTGCCAACTCAGTGCTGGAGCTACCTGTCATATCAGTGGCATAAACAGTGCTGTGTCTTCTTCTCTCAATTTGGGTTATTCCTTATTTAGATCTTATTTTATAATCGTTCCATTGTCATGGAGAATAAAGTGTTGTTGAAAAAAAGTAATTCTTTATTTTTAGCTGTTCATTTTTCACAATGCTTTCCCACATTTTGAGTTATTTTTGTGTTCTCAACAAGTGGAGACAGACCTGTCTGACATATTCCTGTTAGAAAGGGATTTTTTTGTCCAGGAAAAAAAAGTCTGTTTTCTGTTTACAGACTCAGACGGTGGGAGTCTGAGGTTTCAGACAACATGCCATCACTCTCTAAATGAAAGTGCAATTCCATTTAGAGATACATGGTTTCCAAAATTCTGTTTCAGAAATTGGCTTTTTAAAATTTGTATGTTTAAAAAAGTAATGTAAAGGCTTTAAATCTTTCTGTTTTTACTCTGTCATTTGCCCTATAAAGTAGTTTAGTTCAGAGTTCTTGTTTTTTAGAATGCTCACGGTATCGGATTTTGTTGATTTTTACTTTACAGGGATCATATAATTGGATATTTTAAAGCAGAAACAACAAAACCAAATGTTAAACCTCCTCTGTTGGCATTTACGGTGTCCCTGCTGCTGTTGGTCCCCTGAGGAAAGACACCCAAGGACACTGCAGTTGTCCGGTGCCACTGTTTATCTCCCGCCTTCCCTTTCTTCGTCGTCTGGCGCTCTCTCTCCGTTCCTTCAACACTGACATTTTCTCCCCACTAAAACACGTTAACCCCACACGCTTCTCTTCGCCAACCTTACGTTTTCCAGTGTGCCGTCGTTAATATTTGAATTTGAGTCCCCACTTCTCCCCGGCACAGATGTTTTGTCTCAGAAGGAATAGAAGCCTCTTCACAATTGACAAGAGCAAGAGGCGCCTTTAGTGGGGGCGGGGGTAAGGTGTGGGGGGTGATTTCAATTAAGATAAACATGCTCACGTAGTTACACTCAAGCTGTCATTTTCAGTGCTTTGTTTCAGAGCTGTGGATTGGAATATCAATGCTGAGAAAGCACTGACATGAAGAAGAAAAGGAAGTGATTTGGAACATTAAGACAGATGGAAAATGGTCTATTTTTACCCCTTTTCTTTAAAAATTGCTTTTAATTTTAAGATGGGCAACGCTCGCCCAGAAACAATATTACTCACATTCAAACAATAGGAACTGTTTCATGTATGAATTCTGGATGTATTTGGTGCCTTACCAGAAATCTGTGAATACTAAATGGGAAATTTGGGGCATCACATTATGCATAAAGAAGTGGGATCATGAGTTCAGAAAAGGGATGTTTGTCGTTTGTTCAAGCTGAGCTTTTCACCCACATTGTATCCATTTTAGTATAAAATATAATAGGCATGTGTAATTTTACACTACTGTTTTTTTTAACGACAACAAAGATAAATACAGTCAAGAAACAATGATAATTGCACATGAGTGCTCTCCTGTTGTTTGAAATGGACAAATAAATTCGTTAATGCATTTATAATAACATGTTGCAGCTAAAGCACCTCCATCTCGATGTGTAAGCGTGTTTTTTGTTTTTTTTTATATATTAAAAGCTAAATGGCTTTGTACTGAAAATGAACACTTTGTTTCAACAGCTGGGACCATTTCTGGAGAGGAGGTTCCCATTGTGTCCAAAACGAACATTAAGGACTACAGGGACAGTTTCTCCTGTGAAAAGTTCACCTTCAGAAGCAACCCTAACATTACCTTCTACGTGTACGTCAGTAACTTCTCATGGCCCATCAAGATCCAGGTAACAACAAACACCTGACGGCTGAATTTGGAGTAGATTTTGTGTGAAAAACAATCTTATTTTTAGATGCCATTTAGCGTTCTATGCTTTCTTTGAAAAGAGGAGTCAGAGGATTTGATTATAGGACGGGTCTTGAATTATCACTGGAAAAATAGTGTTTATTCTCTCCAAGTGTCTTGGGGATGCATAGAAACCTGTGACAGCATGGCAGACAAAATGATTAATACAGAATGCCATCCACTTAGGCAGTCCCCTAAGGTCCAATTAGAGCAAAGTTTCTTCAAGGGTAGTTCTGTCAGGTTTGCAAACCCCAAATATCTGCATAAATGTAAGGAGATAAAGAAAGTCTAATTAAACAATTAGACTGTAAAAAACCCGCTTTATCTATTTTTGGGAAGTGACCCAACATTACACAAAGTGAGTTGCCACATTATTATAATATTCAGAATCAGCGTCTAATTATGAATTAAAATTAGAGACAGCTATTTTTAAGCAGATTGCAAAGAAGTGTGATGTAAACAAATTAACAATTTAAGGGCCTTAGAAACAGATGTATTGGTGCATGTTGAGCTAAGATGTTGCAAAAGATTTTCTAAAGGGAAATACACATATAAAAATAGATTAAATTTATTATCTTCAACTTAACAGACTAAACATACACGTTGAGTAATAATGGATGTAACGATAAATGTTGCAATTTAGTATTTTGAAAGATATTGGCCCTGGCTATAAACAAATAAAAGGTAAAAGAAAAATACTTTAACTAATACATTAAAATAAACTTAAAATACATATTTATGGCTAAATAATAGTCAATTTGATATAAAAATGGGAGAATTTGAGACATCTATGTTGTATAAGAACTACTTTATTCAAAAGTTGTTGCAGCTACACTAAGCAGGTTTCTAATAAATTATCAAACATGATGTTTAATCAATTTATTGCATTGGATTTATCTACCTTTGTGTTTTGCTAATTTTTCAAATTTTAAGATTTTGTTTCACCAGCTTAATTTACATTGGTAGACACACTATTTCATTGATACACTCTGATCAAATTTATGTAACCACATGCAGCAGGTTATTTGAAAAACATCAAAATTGTCAACCAGTTCTCAAGAAACCCTTCTACTATTACTAACCGTCTTTGTTTAAGCAAGACAGGAAGGCTTTTGCTGAGAAATACGATAGTCCGAGATAGGATTAGTGATTACTAATAATAGCACACAGTGCCCGTTTTGTTAATTAGCCCACTCCCACATATTGATTTTTATATCCTGTCGCACCACATCGCATGGTAGATGAGTGGACCACCTTGAGGTAATAACATCTTCGGGGATGGTCCATCTGTGGAGGTGGCCCAGTAATAGTTTTCTATTAAATTTCCTGGCCGACAATCACTTACTTATTATGGACCGAGCCCATGCCATAAAAGCAAATAGCTTCTATTACAGGATAAGGCTTCTTTCCTGGTTAGGCCTTGTGATGCTGGACTGATTCTGGAGACCTGGTTGAGCAGAGGCAGAAATCTGGAAGAGATTAGTCTTTGTTTTTAAGGTCTAAGCATTTAAAATAAGCAGTTTTCATGTAAATCAGGATGGACAGAGATTTTTCAATGACATCATTTGACATTTGCTTTCAGGGTTATTGGATGATCTGATTGATTTTAAGGATTTTCCAACCCTGGAGAAGCATAGAAAGCGAAAAAAATGTAGAAACATATTTGTATTCCATATCCCGACATTATTCTCATCTATCTATCCATTTTCCTTCTTTCTTTCCTTCTCTTCCTTCTATCATTAGATCTTCATCTGTTCTAACTTTCTTCCTCTGGCTTTTGCAAGTTTCATATTCAAATATTCAAATATTCATTTATGGCACAACTATCTGCCATAATTGTATTGGAAAATTAAAACATGGATTTTGCCATCACAGATATTTGGGAACCATGTGCTTTACGCACCATTCATCTAGTTTCCAGATAAAATGAATGGCTGAGATGAACAGATTGAAATTAAATTAGCCCTATATATATTGCTTTGAGTTGTATAAGCACAGAACAGAGCAGTCCCACTCATTAAAAAGCCAGACAATCATTTGTACTTTTCACGTTAGCCGTGTCAGTGAGCATCGCATTTCAGATCAACGCTTCTCATCTTCTTGTTAATAACGTAGAGAGAAGCCAAAGGTGAACAAAGTTTAAGAGGGTAATGGAGTTTTCCAAAAACAGTTTAGTACAATGAAGATTCTCAACCTAAATAAGCATCCTCCTCTCTCTCACTATTAGTGAAAAATACACAAATATCTAGTTGTTTGTCGCTTTTCAGTGGCTCATTGTTATAGAAAATATAAATTAGTGTTGCCATTATTGTTTGCTGGTTAACAGTCTCTGTTTAAAAAACCTGTGGTAACCTCTATTTTTTTTTTCTTTTCGCCATTTCGTACCATCCACTTTTTTCAAAATTGCCATTCAGAGCAACAAATGTGACGCAAATGGTCCACCTCTGAAAGCAAAATTGTGCTCCATTACCCAGCACTACGTTACCAATCAGAGCCTGAATACAGCTGCAGATGACATTGTTTTTGTGGTTCTAAATGTTTTCGGGGCAGACTGGCTGCAAAGCATCTGTAGTAGATAATGACTTGTCACCATGATGTGGCCTATCATATATGATTTAGCTGCTAGGGCTGTCTGTAATCTCTCCTTTAATGAAGATGAACCATATTCCTGACTCAAAGGCAATTGAGACATATAAATTTAGATTCCTATCAATCTTAATATTTGTGTATGCTTTTATTATGTCTTCATTTGTAAGTGTAAAACCAATCCATATTAGAGTGTTTTCATTTAAAACCTTCTAGCCTCAGGTTTATGTACAGATAATCCTCTAAATGCTCACAAATCACAGCAACTATAAGAAAATTTGTTGCCTGTGTCGCCTGGCAGTTTCCAAGCTTCATCCTGAGAATTTGTTTCTCCTCTTTTGCACTGTTTTAAGTCAATCCATCTTATTCGCTTTAAAAAAAAATACGAATAAGTGTTGTCCATTTATGAGATAAATCCTTAGATGCTGCTAGTTTCTGTCAAATTATATTAAACATATGTTTTTAGAAATTTTTGAAAAATATTGAACACTTTTCACTACTTTTTTTTATTTCTAGTTGACTTCGAGTTTAATCTAGAATGCAGAAAAATTAAATCCTTTTGAACCAGAGTTTTTTCATGTTACAACCAATAATTTCAATCTGTATAATTAGAATTTTACTTCTATGAAAGTAGTGCATAATTGTGACATAGAAGTAGTTTGATTAATTTATAATTTTTATTTTTTACAAATAAAACCCTAATGTTTTTAAAATCATCCCTTTTGAGTCAATACTTTGTAGAACTAGCTCCAACGGAAACTATTCTTCTTAGCAATAAATAACAAGATCTACCGGATGAGCTAGAGAAGGTCAATTTTCACAATTTTGCCAAATATTTTCTTTTGGATTTATTTCAAGACTTTTACAATGCTTTTCTCACATCTGGATATGCTTTGATCGTAAACATTAACAAGGTCAACAGCCGGAAGTTGAATCCTCACCCCAGTGTTGAGGGTAGGAGGATTTTTTTCTTTTATCATTTCTCTGTATTTATTTCTTGTAAAGTACCGTATTTTTTGGACTATAAGCCGCTACTTTTCCCCCACACTTTGAACCATGCAGCTTATAGTCCGGTGTGGCTTTTCTGTGGATTTTTCATGAGAGCTGGAGGCTGGACTTTGTGTCTGTTGCATAATTATAATCAGAATGTGTTCCAGTTGGTTCCTGCCTTTTTAGCTAAAAAATGCCTTTTCAGCTCTAATTAATTATAACCTTTATTGTAAAATGTATTGTTCATTCCTAGTTTTAGCTTGTACGTGTTTCAGTAAATTGCAGTTTGCGGCCTGACTGTGTTAGTTGCAGGACAGGCCGTTCCTTCACACCACATCCATCCAGTTGAGCAAATGAGTTTTGATGTCAACTGCCAGAAACTTCTACCTTGTTCTCATCTCTGTCCACAATATTACATCAGGCATTTTTTGTTGATTTTTTTATTTTTTTTTAAACGCTGGTTTTAATAACAAGTCTTTGAGTGAATCAGTGACCTTTAACAGGCCAACTTGGTTCTTAGCGCTGACTTGACCTGTGTGTGCCACGTCACATTAACCTCCTCACTGTCACATTTCAACTCTGGCAAATCAGTCAGAGGTTCTTGGATGTTCAAAGGCAGGTTTGGTGTGATGGAAAAATGTGACTGTGTTGTGGTTTTTACCCTTCTTGTTATAATTGTATTAACCATTACTCACATTTTGAAGATTTCCTTTAATGTCACTCAGAAATTCCTAATTTGTCTTCTGTTTTTCTCCAATAGATTGCCTTCTCCCAACACAACAGTATTATGGACCTTGTCCAATTCTTTGTAACATTTTTCAGGTAAGTACTGTATTGAGCAGTTCAGTCTTCTTATTGCTTTTGATGTTTCTTGGAAGGATACACATTAAATATAATAGATATAAACTATTTAACCTTGTTAGAACAATATTTTCATGTAATTGTTTTTGTTTAAAAGCTTTGAAAATTTGTTCTACAGGATATTCCTTCCTCTATGCATTTAGTCTATATTCTTTCATAGTTTACATCTCAAACAGCATTGAACATTGGTGATGGCATTCCTGGCAAATGGATGAAAAGCCTGAAAATGAATAATCTTACACTTGCATATTTGTTTGAAAAAAATCTAACTTCAAATCAGACTACATTTGTGTGTGGTAAAAAAAAAAATAGTTTTTACAAAATCACTAATACCACATTTGTTGTCTTTTCTAACAATTCTTGTCTGATAAATGTTATGAAAGCGTTCATTACTTTTAATTTTTAAATAGCTTAAGATTTAAACATGTTTAGACACATTTCTTTTAATTCTGAGACATAAATTTAAAACTAGCCACTCTTCAAAATAGGAAAGACTGGAGAACAGGATGTTGGAGGAAGGTTCAGGTGTTGCTAGGTTGATCTTCATGCCCACAAGGTGAAAAAAATATGACTGCTTCTCTTTAAGTATTGATGATTGAACCAACACATTAACTTCCTGAAAACTGTCCTCATATTTAGAATATTTACACTGAAGAGTTTTAAGAACAGGAATAAAAAACCATTAGCTGGCTTGTTAATATAACATTCATGTAGATATAACATTCTTCCATCCTTTTAGTTTAAATGTATTTTTAACACAAACTTATTCACGCAAAATCACTGAAAACATCCAGAGAAAACTTTGGAGAACCATTTCTCACAACTTCTTTTAAGGAGTCAAAAAGTCTGATTCTTAGACACTAACTGTACTTTGTTTGTATAAACTATGCATTAAATCCCCTTAATCAGTCAAGAATGATTATTAACAACGTCTTCATTCTCCCCTCCATGTTTCTTATTACTTATACGTGTTTTAAAGTGGCACATTAACTACCACTAACACTTTAAGAATGTGCATAATTCTCTGTAAGTGGCATCTAAAGAGAAGACGTGGGTGATCAGGATATGAGGGCTCTTAATCATTTCTTTCCTGCTCAGAACTGTGAAGGAAGTCTTTCATCATTAAAATGTTTCTAATGAATAGGTTGAGCTGTTTAAAATGCACATTAATGTCTGAGTGCATAAAGATGATGTGTTTGTGATTTCTGCACTTATGCTTTCAAGTACATACTGTAAAAAAAATGATATAAAGTCTGCATACTTTTTATATACCTGTACTCTCTAACGTCATAGCATTTGTTTGTTGCTTGTGTTATTAAGAACACAGGTCTTGTGTAGCTTCTCTACATTTGTTGATTTGCTTTTAAAGGTGTTTAGTTCCGGTTTGCTTAAATTGTGTGTGTTTGTGTGCGTGTATACGTGGGTGTGTGTGTGTGTGTGTGTGGTCATGGAGAGCCGTTCCCTAAGGCAGCTGTCCATCAGCGCCCAATCCACAATACGTTTCCAGAAAAGCTGTCACACAGTCAGTTAGCTGCTGCCTCCAGCTGATCATATTACAGTCTGAACAGAACGGATCTGGAATCCTTCAAAGGCGAAGCTGAGGCGGACAGCTGCAGATATTATTTACACAGAAAACTACACCTTTTGGATAAAATGCAGGTTTTTTGTACATTTATATTTAGTTCTGAAATCTAAATATTTTTAGAACTCCAAGATATAATAAACCACCAAAATCAGTCTGAAGGATTAATCGTTGGCTATTGAAATGGGGAGGAAAATATTCTTTAATTTTAGATTGCTTTAGGATCAGAGATAAAATATTTACTTTAATTGAATATAGTAAGAAACATCAACAAAAACTACTAATGATCAAAATCAAGAATATAATTCATTCAAATATTGTCATTATGGATTAATTTGTTTTACTTGTGTCCTGCAGATTTTCTTCCCAGGTCCTTCTTGCAAATAAGATCTGGTCTCAATGAGGTTTTACCTGGTTAAATAAGGGGAAAAATAATGATTAAGTCTCTCTTGCTTTAAAAAGTTAAACATCTGAAAACAAAAGTTGACATGTTTCTAATTTGCAAAATGTATGAACTAGCAGCTAAATAAATGAAAGAAGAACAAATGAACTATCTGAGCAAATTGCAGGTGGTTTCTCCAAATTATAGACAAAATTCCACTTTCAATGACAACTTTGGTCTCATTATTCAACCTCTTCATGACAAGCATCTTTATCAATAAAGCACCCTTTTATTGTTATGACCTGCATTAAACGAGATTAATAGCCAGACTCCAGCTTCTGCTAGCATACCTTAACAATTGCTGCCCACTCTTCATAGACAAATGCCTTCAAATTATTATTGTTTAATAGGCTTTATGCTACCGCTTTAAACTGTTAAATCACATCACTGTAGCAAAACCTGTATCTTCTATGACTTTTTCTGAAACTTTCTTGGGATATTTGATCGCTTTGAAAGTCCAATGATGGCCCTTCAGCTTTCTTGCATACAGCGTTAGTTTCTCCCAGGATGGTGCTGTTTCAGCAGGAAGCTTGAGAAGAGAAGAAATAAAACAATCGAAACTGTTAGCAATCACTTGTCTGTGATTGCTAACAGTGGGCCTGCTTTCTCACCGAAATTTCAGCAGTTGGTGAGTAATTTATTAATTCGAACAAAACACAAATAGTTTACCATTCGAACCTCCATTGTCAGGAATTGGCAGAAACACTGATTCAGATTTTTACTTAATTTTTTTTTGGAAAGTTGTTTGTAGAATATGTTAAATTTATAAAGCAAATTAAGTTGCTCCTCCTACGATATGGGCCAAAATTTTGGATTCAAAATTAAAATGCATTAAAACTTTTTTCTTTCCATTACATATGCAAATTGGTTGTGTTACAGTACATGAAAATATACTGTATATGAAAATGATAAAGCATAAAATAAGAAGATATTCCAACATTAAGGAATGAAAGTGATTCAATAAAAACACAATTACAATGATAATGTATTCATAGCATTTATAAGAGTCAATGGCACAAAAAATCCAAAATTACACAGATTACTGTATTTCAAAGACATACGAGAGTCTTGGAGGGGAAAAATGCGAAAAGATAAAATCAACTACACCACACAACCTGCCCCAATCTGCTTCCAATTATATTAGCAAAGCCAAAGTTAAGCAAAAGTAGATTAAAAAACCATAAACGATGTTCACAGACATTGAAGACCTTCAGTAACTGACACATATTAACAGATTGGCTTGTTTATGCTATGTCCTTTACGGTTAGCATCTGTCATTAGCTTTGATAATAACTTTTTGAAGCTTCAGATGAAACTCTTCAAATGCAGCAATTAACCATTCCTTACACAAGAAGTTAATATCTTCGTTTTCTAAAGTTTTTTGTATAAAAGAAAATCGGGTTCCACCAACTTCATATTTTTCTGTTGCAGAAAACTCAACAATATTAAAAAAATCTGAACATTCTTAAAAGATTAAATATTTTTATCTGTATGTTATTTTAGTCAGTCATTGTGTTCATATAACAAACATACAGTTTAAGGCTGCAAATACCTTTTTTTTTAAGCTTCACCCTTTCGAGTCTTTGAACGCAGTCTCAGTCTTTCATTTTCTCACACTTAATCGTATGCATTATTTTCCACAGGAATGCAGTGAACTGTTTGTGTTTTTCCCATTTGGTAGGCAGATCATAATAATTCCATTTAGCCTTTGTGTCTGTGTTGTCCAGTTCTCAGTGACCCATAAACCCAAGAAGAAAAAAAAGGAAAAAAGGAATAGCACTGATTCACTAATGAGCTGTTTTTTGTGTGTGTGACGGAGTGTGTCTGTGGATGTGAGGGAAGATTTGAGGAGACTTCAACCTGCAGGAAACATAATCAGCCTGATGACAAAATGTCAAATCACCCCACAGGGTTTTTTAGAGCTCCTTGAAGGAGAGATAAGGAGCAGAGAACGGACATCACGACTTTTCTAATGTTTTCATTTCTTTCTTCTTCTATGAGATCAAGCCATTTTTTAAAATCAAAACATTTTAGGATGGATGTGTGCACAGAATGCATATTTCATCTTTAAATTATTCTGTTACTGAGTCATTAGAACTCAGAAAAATACCATAAATGCTTTTTATTTTAAATTTTTTGTGATTTATCATTTTAAGAGGCTTCTTGAATTGTTTGCATCTGATAAGCAGCCCTTAAGGGAGCAGATACTTCTTTTTTTGTGGTGTCACAGAAATAAAATGTTTAACTGAAGCAACAGATCTGAGCTCCGGTTTTTTGCTGATCTTCACTGTTATCACCTTGTTCAAACATCTGATCAAACACATCTAGAACACGTGGCGACCTGAAGTTTACATACCAAACAAACTGGCTCGTAACATCGGAGATGGTTGTCTGGTTCCTGTGAGATGTTTGCTCATTTTACTGGTGTGTACATGACAAAACTGCAGCACGTCTCTTAAGACACGAGGACAGTGCTGGGATGACAGCTATTAAACTCGGTTTCTGGACATACAGAACAATTTTATATCCTTTTTTTTATTCAGTGATAATTAGAGAAAAATAAGATGTTTTGGTGTATAAGCACGGGCTAGTTTGAGATTTCCATCTATGTTGACATTTAATGCGATTTCACAGCATTTGTCAAAAAATATATATATAAAAAAGACAGTGCCTTTAATAAAAGCAGAAATAATCCAGCTGCCAAAATAATCCACCATATTGTATAATGTGTTTGTGTTAGTTTTAAATAAAATCTATCTAATATTATAACATTGTGGCTTTATTCTATTGATCTACTATAAAAACTGTAAGAAATCTTTGTGATTTTAATACCATTATTTTTTCAAACCTCATAATTTTTCCCATTCCCTCTATATTACTAATGGAACAACATTTTCTGTTTTTGGATTGATTTGAATTTGATAGCAGAAATCTAATGTAGACAGTTTTATCCACAAAATAAAAAAATAAAGTAAAATATATTAATCTGTTTTTGAGAAATTTAATGTAAAACTCAAACTTCACTATTCTAACCAGCTCTTAAAAACGGCCTCTTTAGTGGATAATCATCCTGACATTATATATCAAAAGGATAATGAAGTGGAAGCTCTCAATCAGTCAATTTTCCCCTCCCAGATCAGCTTAGATCTTGCTGACTTTCCCTTGACTAATGATCACAGTGTTGGGTTATTAATCGAAGTAATCGGCCAAAAATATTTCAGTCTAACGATATTTTAAAGTTCCACCTCCTTAAATCATTTGTCCGATTGTGTTTCTCGAAGTTAAAAGTAAATTTTTACGGATTTGGATTTGCCTTATATTCCTTTCAGATTTTGTTAATGACATGCTTTCTTCAGATCAGCAAAAATGTATAAAGAAATCTCCTGTAATGGTAGAAGTTCAAAAACAAAACCTCCAATAGCAACAGTCTGCTTTATAATGGATCCAAGTTTTCTATTTAAAAAATGGCTAAATAAGTTAAAGGAGACATATTTTGATTCAGTTGTAATCCTGCTTGTTTTTTCTTCTTTTTTTCATCCCAGTTGCTTTCTGTCTCTGCTCCTGGTGGCAGCAGTGGTGTGGAAGATCAAACAGACCTGCTGGGCGTCACGACGCAGAGAAGTAAGTCCATGACGTTTAAAGCAGAACTGAGTAATTACCTTTAAGGCACTTCTATGAAACTCGTGTGAGTGAATGCAAGTCTGCAGATTAGTCATTTTAAAATGATTTGAATATACACATAATTTTGTATTTTTCCAGCTGAGTTTATCAAACGTGTTTGGCAGTCTTGGCCATTTATGTTTAAGTCGGATGCTGAACTGAATATGTGAGGAATTGTAGCTAAAGTTGATATAGTATGAATGTTAAAATTGGCATCTTTTTCATCGAGCCCTTTTTTTATGGAAAGATGATATTATAACACAAATTTTACCCTCTTGAGCCAACAGCCTGACTTTTTCTAATTAACCCACATGAAATCAGACTAAACTCTTTCTGTTTTAGGTGAGATCCCAAAAATATTTCCATTAGCTAAATCATTTTCAGGAAAAACTTTACGAACTTTCTTCAAATTTAGGAAGTTAACAGATATTTTATTGGTATTTGGTAGCATTACCTTTTAAATATATGATTTGGGTCAAATTTTATGTATGTTTTTCCACAAGATCCTCATCATGATTTGCTGAAATTTTGCGGTGTTCCTCCAAAGGAACTGGTGCAACTCATTCAGGTTTGCCAGTATCCCATTTTAATCCTTAATGCATGGCGGCCATATTGAAAAAGTAGACTTAAATGTTTGCGATTAACATTTGGGATTTGAAAAATATTTAAAGCAAAGAGGCTAGCGTGGTTTTAGCCATGTGTTTTAGTCAGCCAGGACAATTGAGTCTTAAAAAGGCCTTACAACTCATTAAAAGCCTTTGACCACTGCTAAAGAAAGTTTTGATTAGCTGCCAGCAAAATCTTGTGCTCTACAATTGGATCAATTATGTTGTCAAATAATTTTGTTGAAAGTGGATAATTATTCAAGCCTAGTGTGGGTTTACATTTAGTGGAAAGGAATAGGAACCAAGCAGACAGTAGGGATGAAAAAGGAGCCGAAATATTAATGATTAATATTCAGTGGTGGAATGAAAAGGATTTGGATGAAAAGATGTGAAAGATGTGGTGATTGGCAGTGGAAATTATAAAAGTAGGTCAGAAGAATTCTGTTCTGAAAATGAAGGAGAGGCGAAATGCTAATTCACCTTGCTGCTCTTAATCTAAAACCGCATTGGAAAAATTTCCTGCTTCTGAACTGATGGTAATTTCCATCTCTTTGGGGTTGAATCTGCTATTATGCTGGGTGCTGTTGGGTATTTAACAGCAGGAATTTCATTTTGATCTCTCTGCATGACCTTCAGTCTGTTAATGAAGCTCTCACAATTCATTTCCACTTTGGGAATGGCATTAATAATTAGGGGATCAGAATTTCATATCCCCCTAATTGATTTATTGAAAATAAACAAAAATGATAACTGCTGTGTCTCTGACTCATTCCTGTCCAAAAAAATTAAAGTCAATAAAATTTAATGACAGCAGATGGTTGCTATTTTTGAGTCTATTTTGGACTTCTGTGATCTGTTCTTTAGTTGACCAAAAAAAAAAAAAAAAAAACTACTTTACTGGGTCAAAGAAAATGTCAATGTTTGATCCCTGTTGCGTTTGATTGTGCCCTTTTTTGTTGCACCATAATGACAGATTTAGATGCATCTTTTCTCAGAAAGCTTGCCTTGTTACAGTTCAGTTGAACTTCTTCATAAAGTTCTCTACAGTGACATCCAAGGTTTTTAAAAGTGATTCAATTCTGGATTTTGTTGGGAAGAATCCATGTGTGAAAATGATCTCTAATGCTCCCTGAACTCTTTATTCACAATTTAAGACCAATGAATTGTGGACTTTTTTATCTTCCAGTGAGGTATGAAAAAGAGACATTGATAGAAAAAGTTTTTTTAATTCTGAGTTCAACACCTCATCTTGAGCTTTTCTTTACCCAGATGGACTCATCACTCTGGAACTGGTTAGATCAGGACTAAATCAACCATAACTTCTTTTTTGTTCCACATTACAATTTTTATTCTTCAGAGGAAAGTGTTTTTTGTTCAGTTGCAAAACTTCGGTTTATCCTTGCAGTGATTGTTTGGGAAAGCTTTTTAAGCATTCCTGAAATCTCTTCGTTTTTAGTTTGTTCATAAAAAATATTTACAGGTAAAATTCCTCTACTTACATAATTTAGACATATATGGTTAATGTCTGACTTTAAACCAGACCATATTTTCCCTGATAAAATAGGATAAAAAAAAACATGTCATGCTTTTTCAAAAATTGTGGGTTTTTTTTGGTTGGGTTTGCTAAATTTGATTTAAAAATGTCATGTCAAAAAACATAATTCTTAGCAATCAAATGTTTTTTGTTCAACGTCTCAGAGGTTGTAAGGTCTCTTTTCCATCACCCTAATCTTTAGTTTCCCACATTGACCCTCTACCAGATTAACTTTGGAGCGCTGAGCAACTCCCAAAATGTTAATGTGACTTCCAATCATAAGAGACATGTTGGTAAAATACCACTTTATGTCTAAATGTGCCAGGGATGTGAATAATTTGGGCTTAGTTGTATCATTGACATCAACACTTTACTAAGACACACAGCTTTCTACAGCTCTGGTGTGGCATTTTCAGTTGG
Source organism: Alfaro cultratus (assembly GCA_903066825.1). Classification (NCBI taxonomy): domain Eukaryota; kingdom Metazoa; phylum Chordata; class Actinopteri; order Cyprinodontiformes; family Poeciliidae; genus Alfaro; species Alfaro cultratus. The sequence continues at coordinate 104,956 of CAEFZX010005084.1, read as the reverse complement.
CCTACTTTTAAAGAAACATTGTATTCAGAATCTGTGTTGGTAACCTTTTCCTGAAAGTTGTGGCAGCCTAGAGGATGCCCTTCACCGCTCAAGTTGTACTTTAGCTTTGCAAATAGATTTTAAACTACTTCATGTGTTGCAATCTTTAAAGCCACTCTTCTGTAATACAAGAATCAGTAAAATCACTTACAGAGATTCTTACAGGACACTTTAGGGTCCATTTAATAGACGGTCAATCTGAGGAGGTTTTAGTGCTAACCAGGCCATCTGCTTGTTGTTTAATTGCTTACAGTGAAATGAATGCACAGTTTGTCTGCTTACCCGGATATATAGATGAGCTGAAGGTGATTCCTGCGTAGTTTATAAATGAGCCGATTGAGCCTTGACAGTTTTGTTTTACTTGTAAACTAAATGGTTCCCTGATTCTTCTTCACTGTGTCTTTGTATTTATGGGTCTTGGTGAAATGAGGGATGGAAAGTTTCGTCCTGGGGCCATTTGAGCCCTCATCTTCTAGGACATGGAATGAATGAGTTTTAATGAGGCTTTCAGAAATGGCTTGGTTGATAATGAAACTGTGATCAAGCTATGGGGCATTTGGGCATCTGATGAAATGTTTTTTTTAAACTGGCTTTCTGGTGCTAAAGGTATTTGTAATTATGGATTGTGTTTGACTTGAATTTGAAGCACATTTTCTTTGGGGTTGGGTTTTTCTCCTGTAATATTTTTATTAGGAAGATCTCTAGTTAAGCAAGCAGTCATTTCAAATTCTGTTTCTGAAAATTGGCTGTGAATAAAGGACAATTTTGAAAGGTTTCTAGAAACCACACAGCAATTCCTCAAATTACTTTTTATCTCCAAAGAGCCGGATGTCCTCCACACCACAACAATAATTAGATAAGGGCTTTGTTTTTTTCGTCTAGGGTTTAAAGGGACATGATAACAGAGGTGCGCCGGTTAATTTGGATAATTTTGGTTGAAGTTAAGTGATGGGACTTGGATTTTAAGCAGGGACCACAGGGAGGAAGACACAACAGCTCTAAATGCCACATAAGAGGACAAAGGCTGACCTCTTTGACGCTACCTGTGGGGGAAAACAGAAAGGAGGGGTGTGCTGACATTTCACAAGAGAGAACTGCAAAGATGTTACACACACACAAACATGGATTTATCTAATGCAGCTCCTCTGTCTTTTCCACACATGCAAAGACAGACCTTTAAAATCTACTGTGATGTTCAGTGGTGATGGGTTGTTTGTATTTTCAAAGGCTTTATTATGTACTTAATATAGTCTCATCAATGCATCGGTGGAGAATTATTACGAAACACGACTTTCAGGATTGCTGTGTCCTTTTGGTTGTCTTAATAGAGGACTTGATGTTTCTTTAACGTTAGCTGGATTTCTGAGGCATTCAAAGCCAGAATGGAAATGGCCTACCACCATGTTTGTCCCCAACTTAAATATTTTGAATACTTGCTGTCCGTCAAATCCCCAGTTCTACTTTAAAAGTGTTCTTGCATCTCTGTTGGTATCTGGTGTAGTTCTTAAGTGGTTTTATTTTTAGTTGCCTGGTTTTGTTGTGTCTCTTTGACCTTTTTTTACTTGTGGGAGGCCTCAGGTGTCAATACTTGTGCCTTTTTCATCTTCTCAACTGGGAGTCCTTTTGTTCCTCTTCGCCCACCATGCCGTCTGGTGGAGTTCATGTTAATTTGATGAAATCAGTTGTTCCCAAATAATCAGGATGATCGTTATGGTATAGAATTTCAGGTATTTGGAATGATGTAGAGCCCTAGCATTTTCCATACAATCGTAATCTGCAATGGAAATTAGTCATGTATTTTAAATCTTATCAATATATTGTAAGTTGAACATAGTAAAAAAAAAAATTGTGGCTGAAATCTATGGGACATTTTTGCATAGTACTCTAGCAAAGATCTAAATCTTTTCCAGTCAGAAGAATGGTGAAAAGATTACTTGGGAATGAATAATTTTGGCCTTAACTGTGTAGGAAAAATAAGAAAATAAAAGCAGCAAAAACAGAAGGAATCTGTTAGTGTGCAAATACTTTTTCACAAACCAACTAGTCTAAACTCTTTCCTCCCAAATCTTCAAATCCAGGTATTTTTTGTTATTTACTTCTATAGACTTAAAGTAAATGTGTTTGCTTTAGCTCAGGTTTGAATGTCCCCCTGAGGACAATTAGGACTCAAATAAGATCATCTTCCTCCTAATCCTTTTTGAGTGTCAAGTTAGCTCACTTGTTCTTATTTGTCAAGATTAACATTTAAGTGCAAAATAATTTAGCACCTTTTTGGATCCTTCAGAAGTTGCCCTTGAAAATGTTTTATTTCACTATTTAGCCCCTCGCTTTACATTGAAATTGGGCCCGTTAATTAATATTCTGTTCCTGAATTTTATATCTTAGCCCACACAGAACACCTCAGCCTTTCCAGCGTCATATCAGCTTTGGAAAGTGTGGCAGGACGCCACTGGATATCTTCATCTAGTTATCTTAAGTCCATTAATCACAGTACGTGTTCAGACTGCCCAACAAGCGGCCACATACAGAGTGTAAATTGCCACCAACATATTTGCTATGAGGAAAGCAATGGTGTATGTACATTTGGCTGCATGTTTATGTATTGTTTGACTTTAAAGGAGCCAGCCTGTGGGTATAACTGGTGATCTTTGAAAGGGACAGAGTGACCTGCATTGGTGTGAAATGCGCTCGGAGGCGGGATGACACCCACCCCTTCGTACAGTTCAATGAAGGGAACAAAATGTTGTATTCACTCGACAGATAATTCATGCCCTCACTTGCCAAATTAATCAAGTTGCATAGCAATGCGCTGCAAGCCCACCCTTATCAAAACCGTGAATGGCTCCAGCTTGTACTCTAGACAAAATCAGTCTGTCATTGCATAAACGTTAATTGGTTTTACAGAGTTCAGCCTTGCCTTTTGTCATTAACTTAGCATTCATTTCCAGTCTCTCAGGTATTGTGCTGGCCCTTTTTACCGCTACTTTCTTGGCACATTTCTGATGGCAGGTGCTAGACTTTGCTCTTGCTCCCATCTTGTGCTTTGCTGCGTTAAAATGAATTCTGCAACATGATAAATAACATTACTGCTATCTGACATTTAGGATGAATGTTGTTGGATTTGAAGCTTTTTGTGCTGGAAACCGCAATAAGCCTTGAGCTGTTTTCTTGTTTTGGAACAACCTCGCTGGCCCCCCCATCCTGCGTTTATCTTTTTTGAAAAGGGCAACATTTTTCATTTTGACCCATTGTGACCCAGCAGCTCAAATCTATCGGTTTTGTATTGTTGGTTTGATGTTTAATGGCAGAGATGTACAACAATTTAACATCGGGCATCAGATATAAAGTTTAAAAAAGGAAAAATCAATCAGGTGATCAATGTCAATTTCATGTGGGTGCTGTTATTTTTTCACTACCTCCCCCAGGGAAGGTTTTCAGATTGAACAAAGCAGCGCCACTTTCCACTTACTCACCATGTACCAATACGTTTCCACGGCACTGAGTGGGGTCTCCGAAATTCTTTAATTCCATTTGTTGGCACATTAGATTAAGTTAAGGCTTAACATTTAAGATGTAGGTGCATCTAAATAAACCAGAATATTATTAAAAATATTTATTTCTTTGACTCCTTTTAGAAAGTTAAACTCGTATAGATTCATCACACGAAAAGAGTATTTCAAGGGTATTTTTCAGTTATTTGGATGATTTTGTACTGTACTGAATGAAAATCCAACACTCTTCAAATTCTAAAAGTGCATAAGACCAATAAATTATTTTTACTTTAGAAATGTTACATTAAAGCCTATATACTCACAGAAAAGGTCATTTGATAGTCATTCACACCCCACACATGTAGGGTAACATATCCCACATTCATCCGAAACAGTTTACGCACAGTCACGTGGTAGTGGGACCTTCGTATTTGGAGTTTTTGCACACACTTTTAATACATGGCGCAGACTTCCTGGGGGACACCCCACCCTCCCTGGATCCTCTATTTTGATTTTACGAAACGGTCATGGAGAAATGGCCACAATTTTCTGCAGATGGCTTTCTCAGTGTTCAACAATGTCTCAACTTTTTGAAAGACTATTTTGTCTACAGAGACTTTAGAATTAATTTTTTCTGTTGTTTTGTTTATATATTTTTGTATTTTTAAAATGTCTTCCACTTCAAATGTATAAATGTCCATAAAATTTAAAGTTTATTGATCTTTGAGAAAGTGTTCTTATGTTATTCTTTCATTATTTCACTATTATATTACTTGAAAATTGTCTCAAAACAACAATATTATCATTTATCGCAATAGGTTCTGGGGTAATTTATTGTCTGGCAAAGTTTCTTATCATGACAGGCTTAGTCTTAATATAATAGTAGTTTAGAAAGGAACAGTTCAAATGTACACAAGTCCTCAGCTCTCTTATGTCTCCTTTGGATACAAAAAACACATAGTGGAAGCTGTCTAGTTGAAACAAAATATTAACATGACTGCCTGAGAGCATTCCTGCATAAAACATGGCAGCAACCATCTGACCAATCACACCCAATCACACGACACTTTGCACAGAGCTCTGTCGAAATAGTTTGACCCGGGTCTGGTGTCGGGAAGAGGAAGCGACACCAGCGTCATTTTGTTCTCCTCTCTGCGAACAAAATGGCGCAATTTTCCTCAAGCATCCCCCTCAATGAGAGCTGATTTTGAAACTTCAAAGGAAATATGTGAGACCCTTAAGCCATCAGAGGTTATTTCTAAAGAAGTGAGGTGTTTTGCATAGAAATGTAACACATGAGAAATATTTGAAGTTGTGACACTTTTGTCAGCATTTGGAATTCTTATTTAATCATTTAATTTGTCTTTGGGATCAACAAAGTATTTTTGAGTTAAAATGTTTCAGTACAGATCTGTATTTTAATACAAAACCATAAATGGCTTAAGCTGTCTAAGTTATGGCTGCTACTGAAGAATTGCAAAACAAAAAGTCATTATAATAGCTTGACTTTGTCTTTTTGCCATTTGTCTTTGATAAACACCTAGACACTGATTCAAGTGGTCACTTTCTCACTTGTTCATTTTTCACTTGTCAACCTTTCTAGACCTCTTAATATTTTTTTGCTAATTAACAGCCAGACCAATGAATACTAAATTATGCTCCGTGTTAAAGGTTGGGGGTCCAGAGACAAGAATTGTCAGGGTCAGTCCAACCTCAAGGAGAACATTGTGTTCAAGAATGAGACTATAAAACACCTCAGAGCCTAAAAAGCACTTTCTTATTAAAGTTGATCTATTATTTATACTGAGTGTGGGAAACTCTTCAAGAAAAACTTTTTGAGGCAGATATTTCCAACAGAATTCATTATTTCTAAGGAACATCTAAGGTTTGAAATGGTAAATATAAATTATTATTAGCCTTTTACACCATGCAACATTTATTGATAATACTGACCTGACATGTTTGCCATATTATATTTTCGATATTGTCTAGACAGAATCCCCACATTTTTCAGGTTAGTCTATCCTTTTATATAACCTAGAAAAATGTTTTAAATCAGACTTTTTCAATTTAATCTAGGCACCAGATAATGTTTATGTTGACCCTTTATTTGTAGGTCATTCATTTGAATTGTCTACAGAAAAATAAGTGCAAAAACACATAATGTGTTGCACTTTTCTGTCACAATCCATCCCAGTAGGTGGTGATACTTTTAGCCTTTTAACCACATTTTCAGATTTTTTTTTCTCAAAAGATAATATAACATTTATTCTTTTTTTTTTCTTTTTTTTTTCTTTTTTTTTTACAAACTTTAACTCAAGGGACCAATGTGCATTTTAAGAAACTTCCAACATTTTTGAACATTTTATTAGCTCTATAGAATAGAGCTAAGGAGGTTAAAATTAGTTAGATCAATATACAATCAAAGGATCCAATGCATTTCTATGGTCTTTGATTAGATCCAATTTGAATGCTATCCGTTATCTGAAAATATGATAAAATGCGCATCTGTTTTTAATTATTTGCTTAGGAAAAAATAAAAGTTCCAGAGTTTCGCTTTTTTGTACAATTTCACTTTACACATCTTTGAAATGTAATTGTTTGCTGGTCTTCATTCTAAATGATACTTGGAGAGGTCCACAAGAAGCACCAGTAATGAGAATCATCATAAAAAAAAAAACTACTAAAGGGTTTTAGTGATCTGAAATACAATTAGATCTTAATGCGCTACACTTAAGCTCATCTCAAACCCAATACCAATCAGTCATGTCCTTGGTGCCTGTTTAGATATTGATCAGACGGTGCGCTCCTGATGATAGTGTGGCATTAGTTGTACAGTATTGATTAGTTGGGGGAAAAAATGCATTTTCTGCTCAATCTAGGCAACAGAAATCATGTCTCCATGCGATCCAAATACCTAATCACAGTTCTCCTGTAGTTGTTGACTCATTAACCAATCAATTACTACTCATAGTTTTAATTTTATATATTGACTCACTGTGTTGATGGGGTTAAAAAAGTACATATTTATTAATGTCCCTTTTGCATTTTAGTAGCTACTAAAGTTTGGGAGTTTGGAGGAATTTTGGTCAGAATGATTGGCATTGTGAATATTGTGTAAAACCAGGCAATTTTACAATTTCTTTTAAGGTAGAGTTTTGTTGAAAATTTATGTTTTCTATTTTCTTCTCCTTTGTCATATGATATTTTCATTTATTTATGTCGCAAATGTTTCTCCGGTTGAGGTTTTTGCCACCTTAATTGCACGACTCATTTGAAATCTGTCAAAAGATTTATTCAGATTGAGAATCTGAGAAGGCCTTCAGATTTGCTTTTCACTTTGCACACATGAAAGAGAAAGAATGAATGACTGATTATTTTGATCAAAATTTTGATTAACACAAAAAAGGTGAGAAATAGATGAAGAAATGTCAGGTACATAGAAGGAAGAGATGTAGGAAGCAAGAGTAGAAGTACATAAGGAATGGAGGTAGCGCACTGGGAAGGAAGGAGAGAAATAAGCAACATAAGTAGATGCAAAAGAGAAAATTCAAGGAAAGAAGATGGGAAACAAGAAAGCAATAAAGGTGACAAGGGAGGAGGGATGTAGAAAGTAAGGAATGAAGGACACTAGGATAGAAGCAGAGAACACAAGATGGATGGATCCAACATTTAGACAAAAATAATATAGTCTGAAAATAGGAATATTTTTCCATACTCATATTTTCATTTCCTATGCTTTTCCAGACTGTGTAGTAACCCTTCATTTCTCCTCAAGGAGAAGCAGCTGCCAAGCAAATTAATTTTGTGCATAAATGTTTGTTTTTCTTGTATCCATCTGTTTTACTTTAAAATTCTACAAAACAAACACAAAACAATTAACAGTGATCTTGCTTCGATAATTGGAAAAGAGCGTTTCATCTTTAACTTTAAGCCTTTGGAGAAAAATCATTAAACGATCATAGTAATGTGGCACTGGTGTTATAATTCTGGTGAAGTGTTTGTATTAAAGGCATCTAACATGTGTTAAATGTTTAATATCACGTTTACTGTGATTTGTTCATGTTTCATCTGTTTCTTTCTACAGCAGCTGATGAGAGAGCGCCAGCAGATGGCCAGTCGTCCATTTGCATCTGTCGCCGTTTCGCTGGATGCCAGAGGAGAGCTAACAGAAGTCCTGCAGCCTTTGGTTGATGTCAGTCTAAAGCCCACATTTCATGCAACATTTTTATTATATTCATTCTTTTTTTACTTTAATTTTCAAAATACAAAATGTAGAAATAGCAACAATATTCTTTCAGCTTATACAACCTTGACTTCTTGACTGCTTCTTCTTTTGAAGAGATAGAAAATATGTTATTACTTTAATTCTACATAATTAAAAGCTATTATGATGAAGTCATCCAAATAATTTTTTTCCAGTTGTCATGTCAAAAAGAAATCAGTGATGATTTCTTTGAGGTATTCAAACTTCTTCAATTTTTTTCTTTTTTTGCCTTGGTTTGCTAAAATTGGTCTCTACTCATTTAATACTGTCACTTTCTCTCTCATATACTTCTGCTTAGAATTAAACCGTACTGTCCAGTCAGTCCTGTTTTGTTCATACTTCTCAAACAAATGGGAATGTCTGGCTCCAAGTTCAGCATAGGGCTGCAGGCTGTATGCTATATTGCTTGGTTAAAGCAAGATGAAGAGATACGTCCCCAAAATAAGATCTGAGGGACCAGTGGTGATTTCTCAGCCTGGTTCGGGCTCTGTGTCACCTGCTCCTGCAAGAAATAAAATCACTGTGGCAACCTGCAAAGAGGCAACACATTAGCGCAGAGCGTTCTGCTGAGTGGTACTCACACAGCATTATGGTGTTTTGAAGGGCAATGTAAAGCGAAAAAGAGGAGGAAAAACAATGCTTCTCGGCTCTGAGTGCGTCTGGATCAGAACGCTGCTAGAAACAGCCTGTTTTTTTTCTTGATTAAAGTGTAGTTTTAATTGCATACTTGTCACTCTAATGTAGGTCTGTATGGTGTTTGATCTATTCTAGCCTTCTCATAAATATCTCAAGTGTTTTTTGTGAGGCACATTAAATGGCATGAGAGCATTTAGGAAAAAAAATCAATGTAGGTTTTATGGTTAAATCTTGAAAAATCCACACCTATTTACTAGCAAAACAAGGAGTTTACACAATAATTCTCCTAATAGTAATACGACAGAACAGAAACTGACCTTAAATCCATCCCATCCTAAAGCATTAAAGCTTAAATTGCCATTTATCTTTTCATTAAAAGAGATAATTGTTCAGGGGTTTTTACCTTTTTGAGACAGTTAAGGGTTTTTGACATTTTAGTCAGATATTTTAGATAGGAGCAAACTCTTGGGAATTCATGGTCTTGTTTTTGTTGGAGTTTCACTTTGTATTTATCTTAGTAAAAAAAAACTGTCCACACTTTCTAGGTGTGGCGTACCTCATGGTTCTGTTTTAAGAACATACATGTTTCTGCCATACACACTCCCAGTTGGTCAAATTTTAGAAGAGTTTTACATGCTCCTGGAGGATGAAAATAATTTTTTGATCCAGTAAGATGTGGACAAAGACAATTCTGACTTCATTAACATTATATTTTATGGGTTAATTTTGAGGAACACAGAAGGCAGAACTTAAAAGTACGAGATTGCTGTTCTCAGGTGATTTATGATCACATAAGATTTTTTGTATTCCTTTGCACCAAAGTGACATTTTCTGAGTTGTGTAAAGCTAACAGGAAATATTCTGAAATGTGACAAATATGCAGTTATGTCAAAGTTTTTTTTACTTTTTCTTACATTTCGATCCAAAGGCAAAGCCAAAACATTATTTGCAGCGGTAAACTGGAATGCATTTGTTGTAGCAGTTCCACAGCTTTGCAACCTTAGTAAAGAATTAGTCATCCGAATATGTTCTTTTTCCATTAAAGTTGAAGTATTGATCCCATAACTGTCACGTAACCTTTGAGCTAAAATGTTTTTGTCTTTTAGAAATATATTTAAAAGTTGAATGTTAACACGTTTTTAAATATTCAATTGCACTTTTGGATGACTTACAGATATATTAGATGATTGATGATCTGGAGGGGAACTCTCAAAACAACCTAATTCTGCTCTGTGTCAACTAATAAGTCAACATCTGCTTCCACTTAACTGTTGCAAATATTTTTTGATGACACAGAGGACACTGGCTTTATTTTGCCTGCTCTGTTTCTGCTTTAACTACTAAATTTTAGAGTGCTTCTTCAAATGAATATGTTAGAAAACGCAATCAAGAAAAATTGTCTCACCATGTTAGTCTCTCAGAAAGTTTCTGACTTACTGAAACATTTAGGTCCAGTATGACTGAACCACAAGCGCTAATCTCTCCATATATGTCATCAGCCTCTCTACTTTTCCAACTGGTTTGAGAAGATCCCATCAACCTTTTTGCCCATTTTTTCCATTTGCTTGGCTTAAACCTCCAAGTCGGGCTCCGCTTTTAGTGACCAAGATGTCAGCAGCTGCTGGACAGAGAGACTCAGGCCTGCAAACTGCAGGCCAAAATGGCAGGCACTCGACATATGGAACCAGTAATGAACAGCTAGTTTGATTGATGAGACCTGTCAGTCCTGGAAAGAGAGCTCCTCCTGACTGTTTAGTTGTGTGTTTGCATGTATTAGCATGTTTGTGTTTGTGTGTTTATGAGCTTTGGAGTTATGAATGACCATGTTACAAATGCAAAATATCAAAATAGGCTTTGAATAATCTTAGAATTCTGACTAACCAAAATATTTTAAGCATTGGTGGTAGAAAGAAGATTGGTTGTATGACTAAAAGGAAACTGATTTAAATTTAAAACTGTTCATATTTTGAAAACACTAAATAGCACTACAGCTGTTGATCCTCAAAATCCTATTGGACTTACACGAAGAGTTTTTTGTAGCTTTACAAATATATGTGCAACGCAGTAATGATCTGTTAAATATCAAAATGATTAAAGATCAACATTTAGAATTTTGTGGTCTTTTAAAATTGTCTGATGGATACAAAAGTGTAATGTGTCTTTTATTAGAAATTAAAAGACAATAAATCAGTTATAGTAATTATTTCTGTTTTAATTAGCTTTTGTTCTCAACTTTTATCTATACATTATCTAAAGATCTGGCTGTCAACGCAAATTTCACAAGAATCTTCTTAAAATTATCAATACTCATAGGAACTTAAAAGTTATTATTTTCACTCTGACTTTGTTGTTTCTACTTTAAACACAACCACGCAGAGAAAGGGGGAAAAAAATAGCATTTCTATTCAGAGACACGTCGTTTCTCAACAATTTCTGTCCTTTCATCCAAAGCATGCTGTGAAACCCTTGACATTCATTATCAGGATGACATGTTTTTCACGCTTGATACGAGCAGTTCTGGCCATTACGTCTGAGGGGTAGGTCATTGCCTCGGCACTCTGACTGTCTGACAGGGACACAAGTGTTTTTGTTGTGTGACCAATCAAACCATTTGTCTCAGGAGGAGGGCGTCTTGACTTAAATGCAGCAACTCCATCAGATGACATGAGTGACTTTTGGTCAGCTGGTTCCTTTAAAAAAATAAATAAGCATCACTTGAACCAGAGCAGAAAGTAACATTGATTTCAGCTTAGTTGGTAAAGTAAGGGTGTATTATCCAGCAGAGAAAGCTGTTTGTTAATGCATTATTGCAGTTATTGATGCTGTTTGTCGAGAACAAAAATACTATTTTTTTTTGTTTTGCCCGTATTGTCGGATTTAGAAGAACAAAATCTTGATTAGTACTGAAATTCTGTTAATTTGAGTTTTTTCTTTTGTTGTTTTAAGGGTGCGCCTAAACCAGTTGCAATGGAGCCATGTTTTGGAGGGAAGGCTGCTGTGCTAACTGTCCTCATGCGTCTCCCGTCTGGACTTTCTGACCTGCCTCCACCTGGACAGTCGGGTAAGCAACTCACACTGACATGTGAATCCCATTTCTCTGAAATCGGTTACATAAGTCCCAAAGAATGCGATCTGAATTAAGACCACAATCATAATCATCACAGTGGATCATTATGCAACACAGAGAAGTTAAATGTGTTACACGTACTTACCCCTATTGCACTAATTATCTAACTTTTGACAGGCAAACTGGGCAATGAGTTCAGCCTGAAGCAACATCGTTTTACTTTTTAATTGAGGCACTAATAAATGAATTATGATATATTTCCTGCCAGAGAGAGACAGAGGGGGAGGATTTACTTGGAAGATTGGTCAAGCTTTTCATTTGTTCTTGCCAAATGGATATTGTTGACCAGATGCTGGAGTCATCTGAGTAAAAACAAAAACATTACCACTCAGTTATAAAAGATGCCTGATGAGAAAACCCATTTTTAAATTGTAGATGACCTCACTGACAGAGTAAATATTAGATTGTCAGTACTCAGATTATGTTTTATTTCATTTCTTGCTCTAATTTACTTGTCAGCATTGCTGCAGTGCATCTTGTCAGGCTTGGCAGAAGTCGTCAAATGTTCCCTCATATGAAAAAAGCTGCTTTATCCTTTGCCCATTGTTGACTGTTATTGCTGAAATATTTTTTGCAAAGCCTTTTATCTTTGATGAAATTTGATGTCAGCTTACCCTTTACAAAAGAGAAATGTATCAAAAGCAATTATTTTGCAAAATTAGCCATATTTTTCCCTTTGGTTTCCTTTTGTATGAAAAAAATTCTGTATTATTTTCCCACAACCAAATGAAACAAATATCACTAATACACAGCTCTGGAAAAAAATAACAATACAGTAAAATACAGAAAAACAGGCTTTCTTCCTCTGTGTACCAAATTAATCCTTCACATAGTGAACACATCGTAAAAGACACTGTAAAAATTTTGAACACAGCAAGTTTTATAGTTAGTACAGGAAATGTCAAACCAGCAAATGTATACTTGTAGATAGCTCTATTGTTGTATTCAAATTGAGCAACATTTTATTTCTTATAAGTTGCGAATTAAATTTCTCCTCTGACCAAATAAACAAAATCACACTGTCCTTTTCCCTTTATTTGGGTTTTCTTCAGTTGCACATGATCAATATAAATACATTTCTTTCTATCTAACCTCATACATCTCTCTGTTGTCCTTTACTACAGGACTGATTGTCGCCAGTGCGTTGGTAGACATCTCACAACAGAAGCCATCAGATTTCAAGGACAAGTCCCAAGCTTTAAAGAACCGAAAAGCCCTGCCTCCAGCTCACCAAGGGACCTGCGTCTGACTCCATCCGGCGGTTACGTTTCTGACCGACCGCCACGTCATTCCAGCATGTTTCAGGTCCCACAACTGGAAGCCTTTCCACAGACTTGACCTGCCTAAGTGACTTGTAGGAGATTTATTTTGGCTGCTAACATTCACCACTACAGCTCCCACTTTGCGTGAGCGCAGTCCCTCATTTACGAATATGCCGACATCAGAAATCCATGGCAGCGACCGATCCAGGGCGGCCTTCAGTTTCTTCACTTTTGCTCGGACAGCTCAGTCTACATTTAACAAACATCTGTCATATTTTCCACAAATTATGTCAGATCCAGACTCATTGAAGTATGACTGATGAAGGTTTTTTTTTATTTGCAAAGCATGAAGGAAATGTAAATGCGCATTTGGGAATGTCACAAGCTGACCAAATTTTCTCATATGATCAAAAACGGTTGGTAGATGTCCAATATGTGCAACCTGTATAATTTTTTACTTTTCTTTTGCGCACCAGTAAGTGGTACATTTGGGTGCTAAATTATTCAGATTTCCCTGGTTTGTCTTTTTTTGTTGTAAAGAATTTAGACTTGAAAAGGTCTCAACTTAACAACCCATAATTATATTGCAAACCATGACAACTTGTGCATTTCTGTAATTTCTAAGTATAATTGTTCGTTTGCATAAGACTCCTCCACCCAGCAAAAGCTAAAGTCTGTATTTTCTGTGGGATACATGAACTACTGCTGCAGAGGAGACATGCCAGGTGAAGACGTGAAGGAGCCACGAGCAAATCATTCGTCATTGAATTATGGCATGAAAATCTAGAACAGGTTGGATGCATTTTATTTGGGAAAAATGTAGTTAGGTTCATTTTTTTCCCCCCGTAGTCACTGTTCAATAAACAGAAAAAACACTGAAGTTACTGTAGTTTGTAATAAAAGGTTTTGGATGTTTTGACGCTTTTGAACTGAGATTGAGATGGTGGACATTTCAAGAGGCTGCTCCAGAGAAGTCCTGCTCTACTAGCTGTTTACTAGTTTATTTTGTAAGTTTTATATGAAAAAAAAAAGAAGCTATAAGTTTATTTCACCTTTTAAGTACAATGAGTTGTGCTAATAATAAGAATGCCTTTGCTCTTCATGAGCTCAAATGGGAGCATGAAGATCTGAAGGATTTTCACAGCTGTACAGAGTCTCGTTGGAACAAATGTGCGTCTTCTTCTTGCGCAATTGTTTTGTTTTTTTTTGTCAGGTTTTCATGAAACTGGTGAAAACCTTTTGCTAATTTCAGGCCTTGTCACCTGATACTATTATATCTATAATAAATTATCGGTTTGCTACACATGTGAGGAGTTTTTCTGTTACTATGTTTTTGTACTTAACAGATTCCTGTTTCCTTGCACATTCTCGTTGACTTCAAACCACTTGTTCTAATGTCAGACCCTTTTTTTCTATTTGTGCATCTTTATAAACTGTTTGGGCATTGTCCTGCGTTGTGTTGCAAAAGTCATGATGAATTTCATGATGCCAGCTAATGTGTTTTTTCTTATTTGTATCTTGTGTTTGTAGAGTAATCCCTTAACCATGTCTTTGCACAGGAATCAGGCTCATGCTGTTCTGTGAAACAGATGACAAACTTGCATATCAGTCATCGTCAGTGTATTGGAAAGATGGACAACATGCCAGAAAATTAAAAGAAGAAATATCAGAACAAAAAAAACTTTTTGCAGTAAACTTTCTTCTATCTCACACTGTGTTGAAGTTATATGTTTTTTTGTTATTGTATTTAGTTTTGACAGTAGACTGGGAAATATTTACTTTAGATGTAAAAACAGTAGAGTAAAAATACTGCAGGGTGTTTTTATAAATGTAAATAAATATTGTCACTCGCACGGGCGTCGCCATACTGTTTGCGCTGCAATGCATTCTGGGTAAATGACATATGCTAGGTCACGTAGCAGTGCTAGCTCCGTCCAGCCCAGACTTTAATGAGTAACTTTAAGCCTTTTAAATTGAAACCGGAGCACGTTGAAATCGATAGTAATGTAGAAATTACAAGGCGTATTGAATATGAGGCGGACCAAACGGAGGAAGATGAAAGAGTTGACCAAAGAAGTTGTTTGTGCTGCTGTCAGGTTCAGCTTTATAAATGAAACAATGAATGACATGTTCCTGTGGTTGGAGTCGGACTCTGGTAAGTCCTTGACATTCTCTGTGTCAGGTCTGGGGTCTTGTCTGCGGTCCGTTGTCGGGTCTGTGATTTCACATTAGGTACCGGTGGTAGGAGCAATTAGCTTTGTTATCATTTAAAAGATCTGCCAGTGTTTCCTGTTTGATGTTTTCCCAGTTTGTTGCTCGCTAGCTGGGACAGTTTAGACACTTTGAGGATAAAATCTGTCAGCACCAAATGTTAGTCATTTGGTTTTAGCTTGGGAGGTAAAACCCACCTGTTAGTTCCTTCATCAATTTTGCCCTTACAAATGAGTCAAGTTTTCTGGAGAGAAATGTTTAAGCCACAAATGTAGGGTCATTCAGCAATTGTGTTCTTCCATTGGCTTTTCCCTTTGCTCTCTTTTTTTCATTTGGGAAGCAATGAAGACTCACCTTACTATTTATTTGTTTGTTTTGAAATTACAAGCCAACAGCGATGCAGTGTGGCTTTGTCTAAATTTATACCAGTCAAACACAATGTTTTTTAAAAAAATGTTAGCCTTCCTGTGTTTCCAGTCCAGCAAAACCCTAACCTCTTCATCAACTCAGCAGGCACTACTGCAGCCCAAATCTCACAAAATAACTTATAAAATTCAAGACTTAACCTTTAGGTATTGCTGTATATTCAAGTAAAAAAAAAAATTACCATAGAGCCTATGGTAATTATACGTGTTAAATGCAGTATACTTGTTACTGCATTTAACAAGTATAGTGTTTTGATTTCCGCCTTGAACTTTTTCATATTTCGTTACTTTGCAGTTTGGGGCAAGGATGTATTGTGTATTTTACCTTTTATTAGCTTTCAGTGTTTATTTTGAAGTAAAGAACGCATTGCATTCGTCTTTTCCAAGCTCAAAGTGATGTTAAGAGGTTTGTCCTTCATTGTATGAACTCCTTATAGATTCTTCATGCTCTTTTTTTTCCAGTGTCATTGCTGTGTGTCTGAGCAAGGATGTAGGCAGTTGGCCAAAGTGCTACTTTAAGGAATCTTCACTTATTCTGTACCCATTAGCTGCAGCCGCTTTTGGAGAAAAAAGCTTCTAGTGCCCTACAGGAGCATTCAGTACCAGCAGCAGATCCTTAAATGATAGCGCACATCATATACAGCCGGAGAATGTGATATTACGCAATATGACTATGGAGTATTAACTTCACAATGTGTTCAGTCTATATATTTAGTAAACTTTGTTATCTTTGACTCTCATGTAAACAGTTTCCTTTTAAATCATCTGGATTGACCTTGAAAGCATAGAAATACGATTTGTGGGAAGCAAATTCCATCAGAGGACCTGCATCAAACGTCAGTCAGAGACTAAAAGGTTTAGAAACTACCCAAGTAGAGGTAGTATTTTTATTTTTTTTCATTTAGGTTTAGCAACATCAGCTTATTAAGCCAGCACAGGAACGTCTAGTCATCATATTGTTCAGGAAGGAAACATGTTCTGGTGTGAAATGTGTATATTAACCTCCAAATTAAAGCAAAAAACCTTATGAAGATGTGGGTTGAATGTGGTAACATTGTATAAACAGTATAAAAGCCATGTCTGGCGGAATGGGCCAAATTTACAGCAAACTGTCATCAGAAGCTTGTGGAAGACTAGAAAAAATATTACTCAATTCACACCGTATTATTAAAGCTAATACCAAAGATGAAGAAATGCATGTAAATTTTGATTTTGAAAAAAAAAAAGAAGAAAAAAATCTTTACATATTTTGGCACTTATGGAAAAAGTCTTGGTAGCCCTAACTGACTTAAAGTGGGAACAATTAGTCTGATTAAATGGTCAGTAAACTGTATCAGGAGAGGGGTGTTTATGTAACTTAGCATTTGAGTTATTTCTTCAAAAGCTACTTTAATTTTAATTACATATTAATAAAATATTGCCATGTGGCCAGTATTTAAACTGGTAATATAATAATTGAGGATATTTTCACTTGAACTATTTTACTTTGCTGATTTCTATGTATCATAATAAATGTTCAAATCAGTGCCCACAAGACATTTCTAAAATTTTGCATATTTTAATTAAATTATTGCTCTTTTTCTTTGCTTCCAGCAAAATTATTGTGCTTTGGCAGTTGAACGTTTTGATTTTTTTTTTTTTTTCAAAAGAATCTCACTTTTTATTTTAACCATTTTAGGAGCTAATAATAATCTGTACTGTCAAGATAAAAACAGATTCATAAGGTTGTTAACTCCAGTCTTAAATCGGTTTTCTTTATCCATCTATTCTAGAGCTTAAATTTTTTTTTTGTTCCTCTAAAATCCCAATTTAATCCAATCAAGAAGCCATTATTTCTTATCTCTGTCCATGGGACAAATTTGAAAAGATGTGAAGCAAAGTATCTTGACTCATAGTTGTTTACTGTGAAAAGTCAGACACACACTGACATTTAGACACAATAAAACCCTCCAAAAGTAATAAAATGAAATTGCCTCTGCTTTCCTGGTTAATAGAAAAGGTTGAAATCCACAGAGAAGTTCTGACTGGCTGAAAAATGGTGCAGGAGAGGTCAGCGTTGCAGTAATTAGATATGAGGTGCCACGGCTGTAATTGTGCTGTTTTATCAAGATCCACTTTAATCCATGCCAAGGGTGAGCGTGCAGACGGTGAAGACTTGCAGTGGTTTTATGGATGTGGAAGGGTTGAAACCTACCGAGCTCAGAGCTTAGTGGCAGGGGAACAATAAATCTGGAGAGCAATAATATTTACAATGGGCTTAATGTCATCTGATTGTCTCAAGGCATCAATCACCTGAAGTAAGGCAACATTAATTGGAATTTGATGTGTTGAAGTTATTAGAGAAGCAATTTTAATTTAGAAACTAAGACAAAAAACTATAAATTATTAGCCCAGTAGCTAATAATTTAATCCCATTAATAATGTAGCTGGTTTAAGATGACAAAAATGTGCAAAAAAAGCATAAAGGTATAATCTTATACAATTTTTGGTGTTTGAAGTTGCAGAAATGCACAGCGCCTCGCAGGTGTATTCCTCTTGACCCTTTTCAAATTTTGTCACATTACAACCACAAACTTCAGGGTAATTTACTGGGATTTAACGTGATAGACCAACACAAAGTATCATATAACAGTGAAGTGGAAGAAAAGTACTACCAAACTTAAAACAATTACTAATAAAAATCTTAAACGTATGTTGTTTATTTTATAGTCTTGCTCCTGCAGCCCCCAGACAATCTGCTGTATAAAAGCAATCAATTACAGTTACTATCCTGCAGTTTTGTGTGCTTAATGTAAAACGTACCGAGTACTTTAGACTTTTCTTCAGCATCTGATAAAATGGACAGACTGTTTCTTTCTTGTGCAGAACATGAGGTGGACATTTTGGTCCTTCTGTTTCTGCGAGACATCCAATAAATCTTTGGCTTTCTCTCTAGATCGGTCATTCCATCACTGTTCCCAAAACAGGTGACAGTACACATCGCCTTCCCCGTCCAGGGACGAGTCTGTCCTCTGCAGGTTACGTCCTTGTCCGCTTCTGTCACTCCTCCCGGGGACTGATATGATCTAAGTGGCAATAGCATGGTGTCTGCCAGGTGCCATCTTATAATCCTGCTTTACAGGAGTTTCTTCTATATGGAAAGGTGAGATAAAGTGGCTTTTTTGGAGGGAGGGAGGAAGGATGACATGATCCATGATATATGTTTGTTATTGTGTCTATAAACAAAAATGTCTTACTATTATTATGATATTGTCAAGCTTAACAAACATTAAATATTATCTCATCTTTTGATTGTTAGATATTTCAAAAATAATTGTGCCTTGCAGAACCTTATACTTTATCACAGCAACCTTCAATTTATGTTACTGGAATTCATGGTTATCAAAATCTTGTATAAATAAATATCTGAAAAGTGCTGTGCTGAATACATCATACATGCTTGACAGACTTTTGTTTGTAAAAATATTAAAACCACAAATCTTTTCCTTCCCACTTAATAAATGTGCACTACTTTTAGTTGTTCTGTCACTTAAAATCTCAATAAAGTTTGTAAAAGTTTATGGTTGCAACTTGACTAAATGTAAACAAGCTCAAGGCACTGTGTTATTAAATAATAAGCTTTTTTGTTTTTTTTATCTCAAAACAAAAATCTATTCAAAAAACCTCTTAAGGTAGACTGTTGTTCAGTTGTCAACAGAGATCACACATCAGTAATTACAACAGACACATTGCATTTTTAGAAATGCTAAAGATGTTTAGAAATGAGCCTTTATTGTGTTGTACATTCTTTGAAAGTCTGTGTTAATTCGAGCCATTTAGTACAAACTAAGTATGTGTTTTTATCTTTCCGTCCCTTCAGACCAGCTCTAATTGCAGGCAATTAATGTCTGCTGGCTTTTGTCTTTTGACATTAACTCTGCTCGTGGGTATTTACACATTGTTTATTCATCAAACCTTTGTTCCCTTTGCTCTTTACAAAGAAATAATGACGTGAAAAAAATAGAAGTGTGTGGTCCTTGAATGTCTGGATGAGACCAGAGCCATTTTTTTTTTGTTTCTTTGTAAATTCTATGGATTGTGTTTACAAATACTTTGATACCTAAGAGAAATGATGCACTTTTCCATCAAAATATATTCACAAACAAAGTCAAATCTGTAACCACATGAGAAAAGAAGCACATCTCATCACATTTCATAAATCACAATTAGGCTGGATAACGCTGAGGGACCTCAGTCACCTGTACTAATTTACACTCTCAAAATGTTACAGACAATATTCTTTACAAGCTAACAGCAGCATACTGGAACAGAGTTTGCACCTGTATATTTCTATGCACAAAGTGAGGTGTGTACATGATAAAAGCCACAAACCACCTTGACGACCAGATCTATAGAGCTGCTCTACACCTAACGCCAAACATGTAGAAGAGAACGTTGTTGCGGACTTTTTGGCAGATTTGTCTTTGTCGTTGTTAGATTTTCAGACAAAATGGACGTTTGAACGACCTCATCAATAATCATAATCCAATGAATCTATGAAATGTGTTGTATCTCCATGGTTTTCCCATTTGCTTCTCACATGTTTAGCTTTTCGGTTGCCCTCAGCTACAACAAATCAAGCAGAGAATGCATGATTTCATGCTCGAAGCAGTTTTCGCCTGCAATCCACTTAGTCAAATATGCAGAGTCTTTGCAAATGACTTCCACAGGGCTTTGGAAGGCAAATGAGCTGACATCTCAGTGTCAGTCGTCCACAAATCTGACCCACGAGCGGCAATGATTTCAGAAAAACCTTGAGGTTCCAGTTCGGTGAGTGTCTGAATTAAAATGATGTTGATTGTGTCTTAAGACCAGAAAGTTTGACCTCCAGTTCTTGGCTCCTACAGAAACAGGAAACCTTTGACATGTAATGCTGTTGAGGCCAGTGAGAGGACTAAAGTTGAGAGATGCAAGGAGTTCAGTTCAGATGGTGAACTTCCAGCGATGGCATTCAAAGTGCCAGATTCATCCAGCTGATGGTTCTGAAGGGAAAAAAAAAGAAGAATCAGTGTGGTACGTCAGTTTTTTGTTGTGTGGAAAGTTTGATCATTTACTTACAATATTTTGCAGTATTAACACTACTTTATTTTTTTTTCTACATCACAACCATAAAGCTCAATCTATTTTCTTGGGATTTCATGTGAAATGAAAACAATAAATGGTTTAAAAAAGTTCTTTTCAAAAATCCTGGCATGAATTGGTAATCAAATCCCTTTACTTTGATACACCTTATTAAATCCAGCAGACCCAGATAAAGTCACCTAAACAGAATCTAGTAAAAATCAAGCTTTCCTTTAAAACCCACAGATGTTTGTTAGAGAATATTTTTGTCAACCAAGAAATGCAATAATTGAAGATGTTGAGAAGTTAAAAGCAAAATGTTATTTTTTAACATTTTATTTAACCTGGAGAGTTGCTAAGAACAGTTTCCTTTTTTACAATAATGCCCTGGTGAGGAAGAAAACATAGAAAAGCAGCTCAAATGACAGTAAAAAGACTGCATAGACACATATAGAGAACGAAAAGTAACACTTAATATTTTAGCTGAGACTCTAATAAATATAGACCCAGGATTGTTTGGTCTTATGGGAATCATAGAACCTTCAAGCGCTTAATAAAACGAGTCTTACCGGACAAAAAGCTGCTTTTGCTGTTTGATTTGAGACCAGATTTTGGACCTTGAAGGGAGAAAATAAAACAGAAGTGAGGAGGTAGAAACACATTAAATTTGATTTCTGTTTTTTATTAAGTTCTCCGCAGGCCGACTGAGGGCAATGAAAAACGATACAAACCACAGACTGTTTTATCCCCACAAAACTCTGTTGGTGTAAACTTTGGTGTAATTTTCCCTCTGCCTGTTCGTGCCAGCTCAAGGTTACATCAGTTTATTACATTAAAACTTTTTTCAGTTTCCTCAAAACCTTTGCATTCATATATAAAAAACTGTATTTGCACATACAAATAGATAAACAAAATAAAATACAACCTTATAGATACAGTGTTTGGGTGCAGAAAATGATAAGAGGAATCTGCGGTGGTTTGGAAACAGAATAAACACTCCATGTGGTGATTTTTAAGCAGGAAAATCCTACAAACCAGGGCTATGGAGAAGAATGATTAATTGCTGTATTGGAGGTCTTTTCTCCTAAAGGATGCCTTACCGGTGATAAATCATATTATCGCTATTAAAAGCCAATATGATAGATTGTTTCGGTTACAGGAGGCTCTGTGATATGATCTCATTTATAAGAAAAAAGCCCCAAAGTATTTATCAGGAGAGCATAGCAGATATCGTGAGTGTGTTGATCGGGCCAAAATCTGTCCAAACGGGTTGCAGCGGATTCTGAGACAGTTAAGCAAAATTAAGTACAAATAAAAATGGTGAATATACGTAGCATTTTGAATTCAGGGAACTGGATCTTTGTGAAACACAAGCAAAAGTCTTAACATGATGCAGTGGGTTTTAAAAGCGCACATACCTCTGCGAAAATGCCAGATTCTGGCGGTGTAAAATAAAGTGACATTAAAACTTGTACAACTCAACTTAAAAATATGCAAATCTGTTGGGAGGAATAACTGCGCAATCACCTGGTTGCATAAGGATTCATAGCCTTAAACTAATACTTTGTTCCATCTTTGGACTGAATTTCAACATTCAATCTTCTATATTACACCTTAATAATTGGTAATAATTATCCATTCCATCTTACAAAAGTTCTCCAAATCTATCATACTCTTGTCAACATACCTCTTCAGGTGACTCCAACAGATTTTCTGTCAGAATTAGTTCTAATCTCTGATTAGGCCACCTCAAAATTTTCATTTTATTCTGGTCTTCATTCATTTGGATGTATATTTAGTCCCACTGTAACACTGAAAAGCAAAATCAATTTTCATCTCCATATTTCTTGCAACCAACTGAAGGTTTTAGATCAAAACTGATGAACATGTAGAACTGTTTATGTTTAACAAAGAAGATCTATACAAAAAGCCCAGTTAACTCTGAAGATGATGCTACCATGGTGATGTGCAGTGTTGATTCTTTGCCACCCCTGCTTATCGAAAGTTCAGTTTTAGATCCATCAGACTGTAACACATCTGTATGGTTTTTAGGGTGAATTTTAACCATGCCTGAATGTTTTGAAGCAAAGGTTTCTGTCTTGGAATCCTGCTCGCGTTCTCACTAAAACCAGGAAGATAGAGCACATAACACCAGTTTTAAAGTCTCTCCACTGGCTCCCTGTAGCTCAGAGAATAGACTTTAAAATACTGTTGATAGTTTATAAATCACTGAACGGTTTAGCACCACAATACATTAAACATCTGCTGATGCTGTATCAACCTTCAAGACCTCTCAGGTCTTCTGGTTCTGGTCTGCTCTGCATCCCCAGAACCAGAACCAATCGAGGGTTAACCCTAGCCCTAACCCTTTTCTTTAATCATTGTGATCTTTTGAAACTTAGAGTTAATGAGGTGTTCATACAATTTTGAGATCCTCTATATCTTGGTATTAAAAATGCACTGTGCAGGTAATGACGGCACTGTACAGACAGAAAGGTTTTTCTTCACTTTGACTTGCTCAATGACCTACAAACTGAATGCCAAATAAAGTTGAATTAAGACCCAAACTAAGAAATATCTAGCACAAAATTAAACATGACAATTATTGTTTTGTAGTTCTTTGCAGACAAGATACAAACAAAATAAACAGAACTTATCATTACAACTTATCTCACTTGTCATGGCATTGTTTGTTTAGAGACTTAAGAACATGAAGTCATTTAAGTAGATTTTAAAGGGTTTCTATTACACTCTATTAGGCACTGATAAAATGTGATTATATGGCCATTTATCTTGCCATACAACTCTTCCTCTCTCTGTCATAAGTTCAGAACTTTTAGAATTTAAAAATGTACTAAATGGCATCTGAAAATTTGAGTTTGGGGAATTCAGACACTTTTAATTTGATCATGTAAGAGCACTGATGAGTGAGAACAAGTTAAAAAATTCTAGACTAGTGTCCTTTCCAATAACTGACCTTCCAGTATTGAGGGGGGAATATGAGGGAGATCCCTTTGGCTTTAACTCCCGCCTGCACACTAACATTGTCACAAACAGACTGAACCTTCAGGCCATTTCTGAGGTTACTGAGGCATCCAATTAGCTTTGACGTGACAGCTTCAGAAAATGTGACTCCACATTGACATATCCACTTTCTGCCCAGGAGGCGGGATTCTGTGCATGCCGTTATAAAACCTTCCCTGATCTATCACAGTGACAGATTCAGACATCTGACAGTCAGACTGAAGCTCTGAATGCATTTCTTAGTGACCTCCTAAGGTCTGAAGTTGGGATGATGCATTTTCGTTTTCAAGTTTCTAAAGTTTTGCAAACAGAATGCCAAGTCCTGATAAGACATTCCCAATGTTCTTTTTCATTAAACATTTCAGCAAAAATATATTTAAATGTTTCTGTACAGCAAAATGTAAGATTTTCTTCTCAAACCTCACCTGCAAGGGTCCACAAATGTGATACGAGTCACTATTGGCGCCCAGTTGGTTCACGTCTGTCAGGACGTCCACAACGCTGTTTGTCCAAGCTTTACCCCTACGAGTGATGCTTGGCTCTACAGTGGGTTGAATGGGGGTTTGGGGTTGCCATACTCCAACATCAGTACCATTACCAAATGCCTTTATGGCATTACCTAAACAAGAAGAAAGTATTGATCCTATTGACTTTCTGAACAGAACAAATGGAGCATGTCACGGAAACAGAAAACATGGCAGATGTGGGACAAAATTTACACCAAATAGCATGACTTTCATTCAGCTGCTCTGTGTTTGATATGATGGATTAATACAATTGTATCATAGTTGGCGATTTAAAAAGTATAAGTAATAAAAACAGACTACCTAAACATATGTAGAGATAAATAGGGTTATGTACTCACACAACTTTTACGGTTACAAAAGCCTTGTAACCGTAAAAGTCTAGTTCATATGCTTCTATGTACTAGACTAACACAAAGTAGTGCATAATTGTAAAGTGGAAGTTTTCAAAGTTTTCTTTAAAAAGTATGTAGCTAGTAACAAAAATAGGGTGATTTGTTTTCATTTGTGTTTGCATCATCTGTGATTGCTGAACAGGTCTTGCTATATTTGGTTTCATTAGAAAGTTCTTGGCATGTTTCTTGCATTTTTGTATTTATCTTTTAGATTTGTCAGGCGTTTTCCCTTCAGTTCTAAATCTGTTTTACTCTCTGTTCAGCCGCTTCTGTTAATTATTCATCTTTAGTCATATTTAGTCTATTTAAGCCTCTCAGTTTCTGCTGTTACCCTCTTGATTTTTCTCTTTCCTTCTCTCTCATAGTCCATTGGATTTCTGCTGGTTCCTTATCCTGATCTTGTTCTGTCGCTTTTTGTGTTTTTAATATAAAGGAACTTTCACTTTATGTTCTGCCTGTGTTTGGGTCTATCATAAAACGAAAACATGACAAGAAACAATGTTTTGACTTATGTCTCTACCAGATCTGCTAATCTAGACACTAAAAATTTTCCCCTTTCTTCCAACATTGAATTCCCCCAAACTCGGTGAGACTAGATGTGAATGTTGAGTTTTCAAGGATTTCCACAAATTCTCAATTAGATTCTGGTTGGCTGGGCCATTCAAGCTGTCACTTTTAGTAAAATGAGGGAACCAATAAATCCCACACTTTTCATATTTTTTTGTAGAACATCATCACATTACAATTATTCACTATTTACTTAGTGTTGCTCTATCACATAAAATCTCCCGAAACGTATAGAAAAAAGCTAATTTGGCTCAACCTGTAAAAGTTTGAGGAGTATAAAAACTTTAGCAAAGCATTGTACATGTTATGGAAAACGGAATCCTGGAACTCACGGAGACATCGATTGTTGGTGAAAAACTCAGCGAATTTATCACAGTCTGGCTTGCTGTTCCCGCTGCTGCTGCAGTCACACCACGGTGACAGGCTAATGCCAGAAGACCGCACATAATTGGGAGTCATCACTGTACCTGCAGTATAAGGCAGAATAGGACCCCTGTTAGTCATTGCTACTTTGGTTGAAACTATTTAATAGGGCACTTGTGGTTTGGCAGGAACTTTTTTAGCCTTTTATGCGAAATTAAAATGTTCAGGTCAGCCAGTGAGAGTGGGCTTACTCTGTGTTATAAGGAGCTTTTACTCCATTTACAACGTCCAGGGAAATTGCAGTGAGTGATAAAATGATAAAATTCCTTAGTAAGCTGTAATATCAAGCAAAGACTAATTGTCTGCATTTTTGAAGGAAGTTTGAGGCCGAGTAGGTTTGATTTCTGCAATTACAAGCAGATTCTGTGGTGTAGCGTCAGGAACCTGTCGGGTGGGAGCATTAGAGGGAATAAACTGTGAAGCACGATATTTGTGGTGTAGATTGAAATTTCTGCCTGTTGAGACTGCAATTGGCCTCCGTTGCACTGTGTTCAAATCTCATTTCAAAAACTCTGTGGGACGTCATTTTCCTTTCTGCGTAATGAAACCCCCTGGTGAAAGGAAGACTGGAACAAGATCTGTTACTGCACAATGAGCTGCAGTGAAATGTTCGCACTGCAGCGTTGCTGTAATATAAGGTGTTTGCCAACCAAGCTGATCAGCTAGTTTAACCTTTGCTCTGCAGAATACACACAGGCTAAATTGCTTGGCTTTTCAATGAGCACCTGTAAATGATCTGCTATATGTATCTAGTCTGCATATGATTGTGTAGAAGAATGCATCAACTATGCGAGAAAGTTGTTGAAAACACAATTAAGGATTTTTAGTTAGCAATGTGGTTGTTAAGAATAGTCTCAATCTTTCTAGTGACTTATTAGGCAAGAAAGTATAAAAAATAACTTTGCTCACTCCGTTATTTTGGCACTCTGGTCAAGATGTGAAAAGTAGGGTCCTTACTCTTCAAAATTAGTAAAAACAGAGAACATGGCAAGATGACATATGTGTGTTGATTTACAAATGGTTAAAATAGCTATTAACCCAAGTAAGAAAGAAGTTTAAAACAAGCAAAGTTGTAACACACAAGGTTGGTTGAGGACCCAAGTATAAAGTTTCATGTCCACTGAGAAAAATAGTTAAAGAAGATAAACAAATCTCAAAGGGGCCCTAATGTTGTCAGTACGTCTCCATAACAGCAATATGGATACATTTACATGCCAGTTAGAAGGCAACTTTTCATCCCTACCATCACTGACATAAACATGTGGAGTCGGACAAACTCTACTGGTACTTTAGCTGGAAATTGTGTGTTTTAGTCAGGTGAGACTAAAATAGATCAAAGGACAAATGTGTGTAAAACCACTCTGCTCCCATTCTAAAGTTTGATGGAGAATCTGAGAAACTTCTAAAACTGAACAGGAGATTGAACCAAATACCACATTTTAACGAAAATCCCCTCTCTGTATGTTTCAACATTATGAGTAAGATGTTGATATAAGTATTAACAGGACTGTGAATAATTGCACTGTAGAGTTAAACTAGAAGTTTACATACAGAGAATAGACACTTACACCTTTTTTCTCACCATCTAAAGGTAAAACAGACCAAACTTCTCATGTTCTAGGTCAGTTAGAATAACCAAAATGATTTCTATTTGCAAAATGCCTCGATACTGAGGGAAAGAACATGTCAGAGATTTATTTAACAGCTTCAAAATCAGAAGACATGCAGAATGAATAATACCGCTTCAAACATTGGAGGAAAGTCCAGATGATGATGATGTATTGGGTTTGGAAACTTCTGATGGATTAACTGAGACATCTGAGGTAATTGGAGGCAAACCTGTGGATGTATTTTAAGGCTACACCTGGAACACAGTGATTTATTGTTTGACGATGACAGAGTATTTTCGTACATAGCATTTTATTCCACACTGAAACATTGTACAAAAGCATATATCAGATTTTTCTAAAATGTTTAATGTGAGGTTGTGCTACCACAAGAAGAGAATGTTCCACATTTTTAACAGGTGTGACAATAATTGAAAGCACAGTTCAGTAAGATCACGGGTCCTTGATGAAAAATATGTCCAATACATCTATGGACTACGAAGAACTTACCAATAAGACCTGAATAGGAGAGCAGGCAGTTGGCGTAGTTCTCTAGAAGACAGCCAGATATGGAACCAGCTTTGGGCTGACAGTTGCTGAGAAAGTCTGCCAGCCTTGATCTATCAGATACATGACACATGTTGTCAATGAAAGCTTCTTAAAACAATGTCTTTTTGTGTCCGAATTCTGAAATCACTCAAAGATCTAGTAGAACAGCTCTTTAGAGTTTAGGGTGAATCTGTCGTGAGCAGAATCAGTTTGCTCATGTTTAAACAAGATACAATGCAAAGATTGAGTGATCAATCAGATCAAGCTGGACATAACTTCATTAAGTGTTTGTACCTACAGAACTGGACAGGTTTTCACTGAACATTTTTTTGCTGCACAGTGAAGCTGAAAATTATTCATGCCCCTCAGTGGGGAAATTCACAACGTATCTAGAGCAAAGTGACGACTAAGTAGGAGGCACCAACATACACATAACCCTAACAATAAAAAAGTGTAATGAAGATGAAAAATTATTCAGTTTTGCAATAAGTAGAAAAATGTGTTCTAAATAATGCAAATAAATTAAACTTTTCTTATGGTGTTTGAACTTTGCTTCTATATTAGTGCAATTTTCATAATTTTTCAATTTTACCATCATGTTTTATTTTTCTTACTGGAACTAATCATTTTGAATTGGTTCATCCCAAGTTCTGACTTGAATCTGATGGAGGGAGCAAACAGAATGCCTAAAACTGCCAGGAGAATGAACAATTTTGTGCTTCGCTATATATGGGTGAGATGATAGACTCAGTTTGACCTCCGTGTGTTGAATAAAATATTTGTGCCGAAAACTCTCTTTAAGGTCGAAGGTTAGGATACTTCATGCGGAAGATTTAAGATGACACTGAGAGAAAGAGCAGGGAATGATGCTGAAAAAACAAACTGGTTTGCTTTAGTACTTCAGTGATATATTTACTACATCATGTTGCAGACTTCTGAGTAGCAACGCAGGAAATCTTGTAATTGCCAATATAAGGGGATGTCAACAATTACAAGTGTATATACATTCACTAGCCACTTTATTAGCTAAACTTGTTCAACCACATGGAAAGGATGTAATGAAGACAACTTGCTCAAATTCAAACCAAGCTTCAGATGGTGAAGAAGTTAAGTGACTTTGAATGCGACGGGGTTGTTGGTGCTATGTGTGCTGGTCTGCCCACAAATACAGATTGCAAAAAAACTTGGCTCAATGAGTTTTAAACTTAGTGGCGACACACAATTTGTCCCCCTTTACTAAGAGTTGAGCATCATTTAGAAGCCACAGCCCTCCTAAATCATGTCCATCACTTTATGATCTCAGTTTAAACATCTTCTCCATGCTTTCATGCTCTCTTCTACACTAAGAACCTCCAACTGGTTTCTTGAACAGAACAATGAGTTCAATGGCCTCCACAGTGACCTGTCTTATTCCAACAGAGCATCACTGAACTGTGGTGGAACAGGAGATTCACATTGTGTATGTGCAGCTGACAAATCTGCAGCAACTTCTGGCAAATAGTTAAATCTATGCCATGGTTCTCCATGGCATAGATTGGGCAGTGTTGAAGGCAAAAGGAAATCCAACCCAGAACCAGCAAGGTGCAGAAGAGGATTCAGCTAACATTTAACCCTGTTAAAGATTCCTGTTTTACCTGCAGATGTAGTTAGTCTTGCATGTGTTTTGCAGAGAAAGACAGTTGGGCTTGTCTTTATCCTCGTAAGAGCAAATCGGTACGATGGTTTGTCGTCTGCGTTCTGCACAAGCCATCTGATCTCCCGCTGGACAGGAGCAAAACAGCATCCCATAGCTGTGCTTAGGTGGGACCTTGATTTTGGAACAAGCAGAAAATATAAAAGTCTCAACAAGAAACAGCGGTTTTTAGAAATGTACTGTGGCATACAAAGCTACAACATTTTTCCAGCTGTGACATTTACAAAGACTACGTTGAAAGTGAAATCCCATTTAAAATTGTGGTAGAAGCAAGTTTTTGATCATTTTGAGAAATGTTGGGCTGACCGTCAGACATCAAAATGGAAGACAGTAAAAGCTCTTAAACCTGGCATGCTTAATTACCTTGTCAAAGAATTGTCGTAGAGCCTTGTGGCACTTGCGCTTGTTGCAGACCTCAGAAGTAGACACCCTGCTAGTGCAGGGGTTGATATAAGCAGAGCGGTATTTCTTACAGGTGTCGTTCAGGTTACAGGCTTTGGCAGCACTCAGACAGTTGTTCTCCTTTGTGGTTGCAGGTTCAGCTGGGGCAGAAAAAAAAGGAATGTTTTGAACTGAAGAGTGCAGGCTTTCTTGAACAGAGTAGCGCATAATTTTGAAGTGAAAGGAAAATGACAGACTACACAGTGGTACAGTTACAAGTAGTGTTTCCATCTCAGCCTGGAATATATTATGTGTGGGTTCTAAGGTCCAAAAAAATATGTTAGGTCAGTTTGACTCTCTATTTTTTTCTGCCTCATTAAGGATATCACTAACTCCACATAACTAGAACTTCAATTCTAATCACAAGTTTACATAATTCACCAGGAGAATGGATGTTATGTAAATTTTAGCCTTATTGTTACTTTTCAGGTTGGAATGACAACTTTTGCTGCTAATTTCAACAAGTTTCTAAAACTCCAACTTCTTTCTTTTTTGGCCCTCGTTTGGTTTTTGAATCTATTGCGCAAAATTTTTATTGTGTGGATGTTGACATACAGACAAAAGAAAAATGTTAAGGTCGTTTAAGAACAACAGAAACACAGAACCAACGGTAAAGGAAGGTGGTGACAAGATCAAGGTGGATGGATGGAATAATGAAGTAGGAGGATTATATCTGTTTTACCTCAACTCACAGCTGAATGGCTGAAATCTGAATGTTCCAACAAGACAATGATTCCAAACACAACAAAATTACTTTTGGAATGTAAAAAAATCAGGCTTCCATTAAGCTTCTTCTGGGGCTTCATGCATAAAGCGTGCGTGCGCACAGAAAACGTGCGGCGCCATATTTTACGCACAAGTCGGCATGTATAAAAATTAACTTTGTATCAAAGTTTGTGTAAATATACACACACATCTTCCCTGGCGTGAAAATGTGCGGCAGTCACGCAAACTTTTTCTGTGGATAATATCAAACTACAAACGTCAAAACTCACCTCAATACACTGAAATCTGGTGTTATTTAGACCAAGAAGCATCAAACCCGATGCTTTTCATGATTTTAATATTTTATTGTTTAAATGTAAACGATGAAACTGAACCGCACTTATCCTCAGACAATAAGCTAACGCGCACAAAATAAAGAAAATAAAAGTATGTAAAAACCTCGCTCGAATGTAAATAGTCCTCTATATTTTTTTAATTTGGATTTTTTTTCTTTAAAATGTATTTTTATTTTTGTGAGGTGAAATTATGTGTCCTCAAAGCACCTTTTAAAGAAAATATATAATTGTTATTATAAATACTTATACTGCTTCCAACAAGGACGTTGCGATGGTTATTGCTTCACGTGGTATTTATACTAACTTACATATGTATTTATGGGTGGCGACAGGGAGGACCAGCAGCTGCGCTCTATTTCCCCCAAATTAGGATTTATAAAGGGAAGGTGAGCAGCCACATGCGTGCGCACGGCTTTATGCATCCAATTTCTTTTTTGCGCCGCACTTTTCAAAATTTTTGTAATTTTTGCATGAGGCCCCTGGTTTTAATAGTGTTCCTTAAGCCTTGAAAGTTGGTGCTAAGAATATCCACAAACACAACTTCAAAATAAGCCATTTAAACATTTTTATGGTGTAATTGTGTTCTTCTTATCCATTTACATATTACAAACTCATATGGAAATAAGCCCACTCAAATTTGCTTCCATTTTGGTATGCCTTTACTTTCATCTCATAAAAAGAGCATTGTGTGGTCAACATAATGCCTCTCACTTCCTATTATTTCTCATTTATTGTAGTTAAAACCCTTTCTGCTCCACTGACTCCTGCACAGTAGAACAAACTCTATCCTCGGCCTCGACATGGACGAACGAGCTCCGTAATTTTGCTTTTTGAGGTGGAATTGAAGCGCACTGAACTCTTCAATGCACCACAGAATGAGATATGATTAAATCTGAATACATTCTTGAACCTTGGGGTTAATCATATATTACAGAATCCATTACTTATATATGACGAGTTCTCAGAGATCTGGGCTGTGATCCTGGAGTTCTTGTTTGTGTCTTTCAGGGCAAAGGTGTGACAGCTTTACTCCAATTAAGGTGACCCCGAGGCAAAATGCACACTGTTGAATTAAAGACACATTTTTTTTAAAAGGTATTATGAAAAGACATTTGTCTGTACATGTATACAAACGGCTAACAGAGAGAGGAGAGCGAAATCAGAAGATATAGGTAACAGTAAGGGTTTGTATGGAGGCGAAACATTTTCTTTTGGGGTATTTTTGCATTTAAAAAGGTCATCTTAATGTCATGAAGTGCCTTGCATAAGATTTCATGCTTTTTGAACTTTTCCACATTTTTCATCCATTCATGGAGAAAAAATATTCAGTATTCAGTCATTCAGCTTTGCTTTGATCTGGCCGGATGTTCAGAGTTTTGTCCTGCTGGATGTTTTCCTCTGGTATTGCCTCGTTTTGTGCCCCATCCATCTGCTTATTAACTCTAAACAGTTTCTTTCCCTGTTGAAGAAATTCATCTGCAGAGCATGATACTGCCACGGTCATAGTTCACCGTGGGGATAGTGTGTGAAGATTTTCACTATATAAATAGTAGACTCCCTGTTAGAGACCACAGCTGCCTTTGAATGGCTAAAATTCACAAATACTTAAGATGCTCTCTAAAAATGCTTATAACTATGTATTTTAATAGTTCAAACACCAAAATTTATCTCAATAGGCATTAATACTCACAGTGTAAACTGTCTTAGCACTAATATACAAACTGACATCCACAGCTTTGCTTATCTTTGCTTTTGGGGGTACAGCCAATCAGCACCAAGGGAAAAATGAATGGCGCTCCAGGATTGGCTGTTGAAAGCACCAGCCAATAGGATGACATTCTAGGATTTTCATTTTGCCAAGCTGAATTTTCTGTTGAATATCAGACAAACTCTACTAAAAAATCCTCAAATAAGAGGATTTTTCTTAAAAAACCTGGAATGAAGTTGTGAATACTAAACTTCGGATAGGCAGAAATCAACTTTAGTGTTTAACACTAAAAGCAAAAAGAGCTCTATTTTAATTAGATTTGACCAGAGCAACTCTGACTTTAATTAGTTCACTTCTGAAGAAATCGAACTAGATAAACATTAGAGTTATACAAGTAAAGAGCACTGAAAAAACAAATGCACACCACAGTCATTTGAAAAATAAAAATAAATCATATGTGGTTGTAATGTCACAAAATATGAAGAGAAATGAAAATAAGAGGTGAATACTTCTGAGGTGCTTTACTTGCTCACTGTTTTCTGACTTTGTATTTCAACTTCAGTTTTATAAAAAGGCTGTTTTAAAGTTGTTCGTTGTTCTGATTTGTATGGATATCTGTGCACAAGAGTCTGACTTATCAGAAAGTATCTGATAACGTCATCTAGCTTATTAGAGTCTTAATATTTGCGAAATCCCAGAGTTTCAATCATACATGACGAATGAGAAGTCACTTGTGGGTGCCTCTGTAGCACGTTATGATGATAGATGCAAAAAAAATAAAAAATCTGGCAATGAAAAACAAATCTATGCCACTCTTCTTAGGTTGCTGCCCTTGAGCAAGGCCACCACAGCAGACATAACAGGAATCTGACCCTATAGGCAACTCTCAATAGGCTGATACAAGAGAGCTTTCCAATGATGTCAGTCAGGCGGGGTTGAATATATGTAGTTCTAAAATGTTGTTAATTACGGTGTCCTGGAGTGGGAATTAATTTCAGTAATGCACCGAGGGCAACATGTGAAATTATAGTTATCCAAACTACAGTTTTTAAAATGCTTTCTAACAAAGTGAGAAGTTAGATCTGGCATTTGTCTTTTACAGTGGGGGACATAATTATTTCATCCTCCTGCTGAGTGTTCTCACTTATAACAAAATGAACAGTTTCTAATTTAGATGGTAGCTTCATTTTAATATGGAGAAAGTGACTAAAAAAACCCATTAAATAAAAGTTTAAATCAATTTTCCAACACAGATTACACACCCCTGACTTAATGAATTATTTATATGGAGCACACCTGCCTACAGGATTCATTTCTTCCAATCCAGCCTGTCCAGCAACAAAATCAGAGTGCTGTCAGAAGATGCTATAGAGCAAATAATAAATCTGTTAAACCTGGACCATCAGGAGGAACGTTGGTGAGAAGAAGAAAACTGTCAGTGATATAAAAATTGTCTGGGGCTCCATGGAAGATTGTGAGGATGAGAAAGTTGAGGGATTGGCCAACCTAAGAGAAACCTAAGGAGATTATTGATAATCTGGAGGTAGCTGAGACCTTGTTCACCAAGAACACCGTTGTTGTTGCACTGTGATGTGATTTCCTGAAATCTTGAAGCCTCCTGATGTTGAAGGCACAACTACAGACAGTGAAAGTTTGGCAGTGGAGCTCTAAATAAGCCAAAGAAAGCTTTAGAGAAAGTGCTGTGGCCTGATGAGACCAATGTTGAACATTGAACTCTTTGGAATCACCTCAGCCATGTTTAGAGGAAGAGAAATGGTGAGTGTGACCCAAGAATAACATTCCCACAGAGAAGCACAGAGGTGGGAGCATTATGCTTTGCATCTGTGCTTATTCTATTAGTCGATGAAAGCCATACATCGACTAATGTATTTTCACAAAAACCGTCTTCCTTTAGCTAGAAGACAAATAATGTGTTGTAGATGGGTCCTCTAGCATGACAGTGACTCAAGATATCCCACTATAGTCAGAAAGTTGTAGCTAAAGAAGATACAAATTTAGTTTTTAGTCTCCAGATCTCAATTTTTCAGACGTCTGTGAAAGAAGCTGGGCCTTTAAATTGCCAGATTACAGGAGAATTCAAGGGTTTTCTGTAAAAATGCTTATCAACAAAGGAACAAAAGTTTTTCCACTGAATAATTTGTCTTGCTTTGGTGTGTTTACTTTTCACTATAGCAATAGTTTCTACTATCTTTTGTGAGCTACATAAAGATTTTTTCAAAATATGTTGAACACTTAGTAATATAGAAATCAGTCTGGTTCCATGTTAATGTCTTTTAAAACATCAACTGGAAAAAAATCCTGAAAAACAAAGACCACTTTAAAAAGAACAACTACATGATGCTACCAGTGTGGACACAATGAAGATATTCCCTCGCTGAGGGTTTAGTTTCAAAGTGACAATTGTGGATAGTCTGACAAGAACATTCTCAAGCTCTTATCTTTCACTGTGTAATAAGAGCATTAGGAAAATGCAGCTATGGACTTACTCACTTGTCTTTTTATAAGATTTAGGCCTGACATTGTCCAAGAAGCTCAAGAGTGTGAGTGACCCACAAGATAATCCCTAAAGCTCTTTCTATGACTAATAATCCCACAGTAACAAGAACCATAAAAGTTTATAGGGTTGGATTAAAGGATACTATGATATCAAGCTAATGCCCAGCTCCCTACCAACATGCCTCTATCATGATTATTTGAAGTAATCATGTCTGCATGAAGCAAAGTTTAACAAATCATGTATTACATGTATTATAATAAATGAAAGAGAGCTAATTTTTTTTGCATCATTATGTTATGTTACTTTTTAAAAGAAAAAAAATATCTTGGATAATGTAATTGAATAAAAAGCATTTCCTCTTGTGAATGAATTTATGATCAAATTTTTAAATGCTGCATGTTCAATGCAACTTTCCCTGTGATAGACTGGCGGCCTGTTCAGCTACACTCACAACATTCAGAAGTCATGAAAAAATTAAGATACCTCATTAAAATAGTCAACCCTTTCAAATCAGACCATATCTTTATCCAATATGTTACTCTGTGAATGAGGGGTGAAGTTAATCTTTTAAACCTTTGCATCCATAAACCTCTCTTATGCTCCTTCACAATTCAGGAAAAACAGAGCCAGCACTCAGAGCCTTTCCCTCATGCTGCCCTCCTTTCTGTCAAATCTCCGGCTAGCATGTATAAATCCCCACCAGAGTCTTAATATTTATGATCAGTTTCAAGACCCATTTATTACACACACCCATGAAATTAGTGAAATCCCTCTTAGCTCCTGCTGCAACAGCTGCTCCTTAATCTTTGTGTCAGTCATTTATTCTGGAATGATATAGTATTTTTGCAGAAATTACTTGCTAGGATGAAGCACCCAGAAAGACGCAGCAATATTGTCAGTAATAGTGGAAGTCTGCGAAGGTTTCCCACATGTTCCCCTTTTGTAGAACATTTAATCACCCATAGAGAATAAATCACTTGCTTTTAAAGCCAAGCAGATATTTTGTTACCTTGGTGAAACTCCACATTGTGGGATAACAGTTTCTGCTTCAGGTTTGGCTCACTAGTCATGATGATGTGGTGTACTGTAAGCTTGAATGGACATATGGCGCATCATCACTGCAGCATATGGGTGAGCAAGCCAAACTTTTTCACTGAGATATGCAACTTTCTGACGCTCTTATAAAATATGTCATTTAGGAATTCAGACGTTCACTTGTTTCCTGACTATCAAAATACTCTACTGGTAATGCATTGTAGATCTATTTCTTTTTTTCTCTCCTAGTTATAATTTAGGTTTTGTATCCTCAAATTGTACAATTATTTTGAAAAAACAAAGAAAAAAAAACATTTTTGTATTTGTGAGTTCACATTTTCCAAAAACGTTAACAGAATTGTCATTTTTCAAAAGGGTTGGGGTTACTTTTCACAGAAACATATTAATGCAGATGCTTTTAAATGTAACACCTAGAAGTTTGGATTTCTCAAATTCAACATTTGTTTCCAATATGATTCAAAAATATGGCTGTTAAAATGCAAGAATGGTACTTAGTTGACAGGTTCTGTATATTAAACTATTAGTTTGTATGCACTGTATAAAGAGACACAGGATTTTTTTAAATTTTTGGTCTGACAATTTTTCCCATTTTTTTGGCTCATATCTAATCAGAATAAATAATTTTTTTTAGGCCAGTTGGGGATATTGGAAAACGTTCTGTTTACTTAACACTAAGATAACTATAATTTTAGACCCAGATGATGATGCCATGGCTTTGTGCTAATAGCTTATATCACAACATTTGAATTAAAGGGAGGCATTCACCAGCAAACAAAAAAAAAAAAAACAGAAGACATTGTGAAGATGCGATTGGAAGCTGATAAGAGAGTCATAAAATACAGACTCTCTTTCTATTTCAGTACAAACTGAAATAAGACCTGCACCAGGACATCGAAAAAGCCATGTCTCCAAAAGTAAGCAAGAAAAAGCCAGATTATAATTTACAAATGCAATCAGGAGGAAAGAGCTTCACGTTTGAAGACGTCCTGTGGTCTGATGAAGCTTCAATTCCAGTGTTCAGCCATAATGACCAGCGTTACATTTGGAGAAAAAATGGGAAAGCTGCAAGCCTGAGAATGCCATGCCAACCATGAAATACAGAAGTGGCAACATCTTATTTTTCCTCTTCGAGAAAGTGGTGCTCTTCTCAAAATAGATGACATCATGAGAAAAGAACACTAAACGCAAATATTGAAGTGACATCTCAAGACATTTAGCTGTGGATAAGCAGACCACCAAGTCTTAGTGTGTCTAATAGGAACATGGGGGGCAGGGCTAAACATGCGGGCTACAAGTCTGACTCAGTTCCACCAGTTCTGTCTGGCGAAATGGGAGGAAATCTCAAAAAACTATTGTGCGAAACTTGTGGAAGGATATCCAAAACCACAAGATATCTTGTTTACATTTGGCCACAAGCCATGTAATGGACATGGCAAACATGTAGCTCAGTGGGAAGGGCAGTTGTCAGACAAACAGAAGGCTGTAAATTTGATTCCACCCCCACCCTTCCTTTGTAGTGTCCTTGAGCAGGATACATGACTCTAAGCTATTAATCCAGACATTTGTAAATGGGTTATTGTGTAAAATTGTGCTGTGTGATATGGCTAGAAAATGCAAACTATATGCTTTAAATATTTTTCATTATTACTATTATTAAATGACTATTATTTCAGGAAAGTGATCTGGTCAGTTAAAATCAAAATGTAACATTTTTGGATACATGTAAACCGCTTTGTGAACAGCTTTGGGGATGCTTTTCATCAGCAGCACCAGTAAAGCTGGTCAGATTTGATGGGGAAATGAATGGAGTTAAACACAGGAAAGTTCTGAAAGAAAAACTGTTGGATGCTGCGAACGACTTGACACTTGGGTAGGGATTTACTTTCCCAAGGGACAGGAGCACTAAACATAAAGCTAGACCTACAATGGAGTGGCTTAGATCAAAGCTTACTTGTGTTATAACGATCCAGCTTCCATTTGTGGCAAGACTTCAATCTGATTGGGCAATTTGGCAAAGAAGATGGAACAAATATGAGGAACTGATTAAGATTTTTCCCACATAAATATGTTTATGGTTGCCAAAAATATTATTGTGCATTTCTTACAGCGAACAGTACTTTGGTTTATATTTGTAAGCCATGGTTAGCCAATGACTGCATTTCCAATGAGTGCATACCCACTTGGCTTTCTCTACTCAGCCTGTCATGGCTCAGCCATCAGGTACATTCATCTTGGTGAGAAATTTCTGTTTTTCAAGTCATTTAACTGAGCCTTCTTCTTCCAGCACCATTTATTTATGTCAGAGTGAAAGTTAGTGAGCCAGTATGCAAATGTGCATGTGCGAGTGTGTGTGCAAGCAAGCTGAAGTTAATGTTAAAAATTGTATTTGCTAAATAATGTTCTTGGCGTAACTTATTTTAAGTAGTCAGTTTTGCTTAAATTAACTCAATTTTGTGTGTTAGCTCATAGTGAGCTCTTGGAAAAGCAAATTCTGCGTTCTAATATGTTTTTGGATTACAAAGCACAATTTGAGCTCAATCCTCTGGAGTATTTGGCAGATACAAACATTGGCTTCGTACAAGCAGCACGATGTACTGCAATGTTTGAAATTTCAGCTCTAGTGTTAAAACATCAGAGCATGCACACCAGTTGTTTTCTACCTCTGAGGCTCATTTAACTTTTCCTAATATTGAAGTGAGAAAAGGGGAACGAATCAGGAAAATTATCCGTAAAATACTAAACTAATGATCTACTTATGTTCATATGCACAGTTCACATGCACACTGGACCAGTATAAAAATCTCATGCTTTGGAAGATAAATCTGTTCCCTCAAGGAACTAGAAAATCCAGATTATTTTAGAGATGCTTGCTGGAAAGATAATCAAGCCGAGCTTCATTTATTGCTCAATAACTCAGACTACTGATGAGATATGAAGTAAGCACCGTAGTTCATGATTGGGTCAACCTCTGTGATTTCCTCAAGGAGAAAACTGCATTTTTCTCTCTTTTGAAATTGGATTTCAAAAGGTGAACCATCTAAAACGTAATGGTATCAAATGAGTGAAATACATAATTTACTCTTATGTCTATGAAAAATGTAATATAACAAGTTTAGATCCACTTAAGTAAATACATTTTAGTATCAGGTAACCAGTGTGAGAATCAAAACCCTGTTTTCCAATTATGATTTTATTTATTAAGGAGAAAAACATGTTAAAAATATGTTAGAAAATACCTTTATAATATTATTTTTACCCATTCACACTGGAGGGCTTTTGAGAATGATTATTATCTTGAGAGTCATGCTACAGCATCTGAGTTGGATTTAAACCCGGTTTTTGACTAGGCCATTCCAAAACTTTCATTTAGGGTTTTGGTATCATTCGACGATGAAGCAGCCGGTCTGCTTCAGATCAAGTGAGGCTGAGCAAAAATCAAAGCAGACCGAGACCTCCACACTTCCACAGCCACTTTGGACTGCAGGTGATGCTGGTTTCCAAAAATGTTGTTGAATCAAGAACACTGAGCTTCACTGAGGTTAGAAGTGTGTTTTTAATTGCTTCTTTTGTAACTTCCTGAATAAGTCAGGGGAAAGTTTTAGTGTATAAGAAGGTTTACTACTTCTATGTTCCATGTTTCTTTCTTTAATGGATCTCATTGTTGTTCACTGGGGTCCAACCCCCCTTTTTAAATTATTTCCTGTATGATACATGCCATTACCTTTCTCTCTCAACCATTCTTGATTTTCTTTAGATTGGGGTGTGATGAATTGCTTTTTTAAATAGATTTTTTGACCTACTTCATGTTGTCGAACAGGTTCTGTTTAGGTGATTTTATTATCTACTTGTCTGGCAGTAAACAGGTTTGGATCTGGACAATGATGACAAACAACGAAATGTGGTCAATCACAGTTGTCTCATATTTTAAAGAGCCTGATTTTAAATTTAGTTTGACGATCTGAAACACTTAACAGTGACAGTAAACACACCTGGATTCCCCACCAAGGCGAGTTTCAGTTATGCACTTGACATCTTTTTGTAGACCTTCAGCCACAACTGTCTGTCAGTTTACTGAAATGCGTAACACTGAAAGCTGCCTTTCAGTATTACGTGACTGAAAGGCAGCTTTACAGATTGATTGTGTTTATTGATTTTTAAAAGATACAGCATTTAATTTCATCTGTTCCTGGAAACCATGCTTGTAATTGGTGGTTTGGATTTCAAGCCTGCTGGTCTGAATTATTAATGTGATGATTACAAGACACCCAAAGTATATATAAAAAAGCACAAATTCAAATTTTACACTTCTAGAAAATTGCTTTTATTTTTAATATATTTTATGGATAACTACAGTAATGCTTTTATGTAGTCGTAGGTTAATATTACAATTGAAATATATTGAATTTGTCACTTTCTGGCATCTTGGCTTACCAGTGTTTTATATAATTGTTTTGAAATTGCATCTATTTTCTGTTAGACCATTCTTTAATGAGATTAAACTCAGAAAACAACCATGTTTTTAAAGCTGTAATGACAGATTAAAGCAGAACAGCCCCTCCCCTACCTGTTGCTGTGCCTACCTCTCAGCAGGCTAAAAGAAGGTTACTGTATTTTTCCCTCACAAAAAAGACAAATTGAGGTGTTTAGAAATATTTATTTTCTCAAAATACCCAGATATGACTTAACTAAAAGAGAGTCAACCATTAGTTGTATTTAAGTAAAAAAAATTTAAAACTAGTTTGGATATAGCAAGCTACATGCTAATGCTAATATATGTGTTGTAGCATCTTAAGATAAAACCTGCATTCATTTTCACTCAATGCATGAACAGCAAATGTACATTCCTCAATGCCAATCATTCAAATGATTCATTTAGGGTATTCATACAATCCAGTATGTTTTTTTTTTGTTTGTTTTGTTTTTTGTTTTGGTAAAGAATAGCTAACTTCTGTTTCCCAATATAATTAATAAAGAAATAATTAAAGTTGTAACCATGTGCATTGCAACAGTGTTTGGGGTCACAAAAAAATTTAGTTTGTGAAAATCAGGATTAAAAAAAAAGATAATTAGTTGTTAGAAAAAGGACCTTAATTACATATGCAGAGTCTACCTTTTAATGGGGATTTCACTTCTCATTATTTTTTGAAAACAACATGAATAATATAATGTAATGCTTAATTGTTCATACCTAATTGTTGATTTAAGTGTGTGATACAATACTTTCTTTTCAAGTAATTTTGGAGAAACAGAGTAGAGAGTAATAGTGGAAGCACCTAGAGCCTCTGTTTTACTGAAGGATGTTTAACGACAACCATCAAGTCAATAACTCAGTTCTATCTTGAGTCATATGTGCATTATTTTATGCTTGGCTTAGTTTCAGGCAGGAATGAGGTCACTTACAGTTAATGGACTTGTGATATCTAACCCATTAGGTGAATGATGTTTTTTTTTCTTTCTAAGGCCACTGTGGCTGTTTACACAGATAGAAGTTAAAATTGCTACTCATCTTCAGCTATATAACATCATAGCTTATAATGCTCATATAATATAGGTAATACATGTGATTTTTTTGAGATAACACATAATGCTGATAAGTTACCCTGTCAGACTTCCATATTCCCAGCCACTGACTTTGATGGAATAGCACATTAGGCATGTATCACGTTTCCAAATGATCTCTTGATCAAGATTTCAGCATTTCTCATTTCTTCAGTGGGATAATTCCAGTTTTATCAGCCAGATGCCTCATCTAAGCTACTTCAGGCATATAATGCTGCAGTGAAAACTGTGTAGTGAAAGTATTACATTAATATAGATTATTGATGTCTCTTGGTCATATTTTCTGTAAACCTTGAACAGTTTTAACAATATTTTTTATCATTCTGATTTCAGCATTTACATTCCCTTTAATTTTCCCCCGTTTTACGTTTTAAAACAAAAACATCAATATATTTTATTGTAATTTTATATGTTAAACCGTCACAAAGCACTGCTTGATTGTAAAGCAGGAGAAAAATATTGCATTGCTTTGATTGTTAGAGCCAAGACATGGCCATTTACCTACAATGGTGGGCCAAGCAAGTAGAACATTAATCAGAGAAAGAGAAAGCCAAGATGGCAAAGAATGATCCAAAACATGTCTCATCTGACCTCATCAGGTCAGATGAGACAAAAGTCAAACTTTTTTCACCTACATGTAAAGTAGAATATGTTGTGGAAAATAAAAACGTATATCTGCCTGGACAACCCCTCTTAATGATAAGACATGGTGATGGTAGCATCATCGTGGAAACACTTTTCTTTAGCAGGAACAGGAAAGCTGGACAGAGTTGATGAGAAGATCAGTGGAGCTAAATGCATTCTGCTCAACAGATTGGGCAACAAAACAGCACAGAAGCTCTAAACATACTACAGATCTTAAAATGGATTAGATTAAATAATATTCATTTGTTAGAATGGCTTAGTCAAAGTCCAGACCAGCTAAAAAATGGCAAAGAATGAGCAGAAATAGTATACATAATCCAAAAGACTTGCTTCTATGACTGCATATTTCCTTCCATTTCACAACTACTGTATGTCTTAAGTTGTTCTTCTATGACACAAAAACCTATCAAAAAAATACATTAATGTTTGTGGATGTAACATGAAAAATATATAATGTTCAAAGGAATATTTCTTTTGGCAGGCACCAAACCTCCTCATCATTTCAGCATTTTTCCAAGAGAATGATGTGGATCTTAATAATGTTTTCTCCACTCTGTGTTTGAAATACATTAAGGCACTCAGTCATTGTATGCTGAGCAGAGTAACTCTAATATGGCAAGTTGGTTCTGCCACAGCGAGAGCCAGAAACAGCAGGAGGCAGAGCACAAGAAACAAAAAACAACAAAAAAAGCGCCAAATTCTTTTCCACTGAAATAGTGGCTGGCCAGTTCAGCAGATGCATTCCTCCAGCCAGAAAGCCCAACGCTGTGGAGAGCCAAAGGGTTCTGCACATGTCACAAAGCTCTTCCTCTATCATTGCAACTGAATGCAGACAGATGGCTAATTGCTCCTCTGCAAAGCTAAATATGGGCTTGCCTAAGTGTATGCTCACAGGTCCACAGTTGATGGCTGTGGACATGTATGACATTTATATTTTCACAAAAGCAAACAAGCCTTTTTTTAAATTTTTTTTTTTATCCAGGGATTCAGCTCTAACGGGTTCCTGGAACTCAGACACATCAGACTCGGCTCTAAAAGGATGATTATTTCACAACTAGCAGATAAATGCGATGTTCAGCATTAGCGCCATGACAGCAGAAAAACACGCAGGCCTCTCATCATCACTTTGAGCGCAGGAACTCAAATATACTAAATTATTCTGCTTTGTGTACCATGGGTCACAGTGGCAGATAAAAGCTTTTGTGATGGATAATGGGCATTGAAAGCTACAGCCTGAAAACTAGACAGCGATAGAAAAAAGAGCGGTTGTCAGAAACGGTGACGGATGTGTTGCAGTGATGTGGTGTCTTATACGGAGTGCAACTGAGAAATACCAGGGATATAAACAGTGACTTAACACCACATAAACTGAGACCTTTAGGAGGTTAAAAAAAAACAAAAAACTCTTACCAGCTATGATGGGAGCCAAGCGGAAGATGTCTGAGAGCCGGCTATTGACTGGTTCATATGGAGAGTATTCCAGTAAATCGTTACCTGCAGAACAAAACAGACTGTCAACACTGTGTGCTTGAAATTGCATGTGTGTGAGACAGGGAGATAGTGTGTTTGTCTTAATGGCATAATAGGGCCTTGTCATTACTTTAAGCCTGTGGGGACGTCAGTATCTTTGGAAACGAAAGTGGATCCCCTACGGTTTTGACAAGTAACATATTTCGTATGCAACCAAAATGAAGCACAATTCTGTTTATTTTATTGTCCATGCATCAGTAAAGCAGTATTTTGCTTAATATACAGAGGGACTGACAACTATTGAATACTTCAATGTTTTTTTTTTCTCGTTGTTTACATAAAATTCACACCAGGCATTGGTAAAAACCTAAATAATCTAGATAAAACGAAACAAATGATTCCAGAAATGTAGTTAAGTGTAATGAATGGAATAACGCAGGGAATAAACATTAGGAACATGAAGAGAAAAGGCTACAAAAATGTATGAAATTACCTGAAATATAGAAGGTAGTTCTGCTTCCTCTTATTAGTTTTATTATTGCATAAGAAGCGACTCATGATGGTTAAAAGACAAGAGTTCTCTATAGAGCTGCACGACCATATTGTTGCAAAATACAGCGATGCAAAATAAGGCTAGTTCATTTCACCATGAACTAGTCTTGACCAGAAGCTTATTGCTGGAAATCTGTCAAAGGATTCAAAAGCATTAAAATCTAAAGATTTTTCCAAGAGACAAGGACCACATATAGAGCTTTGTGCATAGAAGCTGCAAGAGCTTCTATTCACACTAACTGCTTAATAGTTTTCTGCAAATCATTTACCGAAATAAATGGAATACCAGTGACGTTTGGTCAGAGGAGACCAGAATTTAACTCTCTGAATGTTACTAACAGAGTTTGGGATGAGATTGTACTGCATGTCACTTCAAATAAAATAATATAATAAAGTATTAATAGAAAACTGACTCTCTTATCTTTTAATTTTTTAATTTTTTTTGCATTTACAGAATGGGACGATTATTGACTTGCTTGCGTAGCTTTTCTTAGTCCTCAACTTCAGATTGAGGGCTATAAATGCACAGTAACACAATTCACATATCAAAATCCAGCTTGTGTAGATGTTTGGTCTGACCTCTAAACAACAACA
The DNA here is from genome assembly GCA_903066825.1 of Alfaro cultratus. Taxonomy (NCBI): domain Eukaryota; kingdom Metazoa; phylum Chordata; class Actinopteri; order Cyprinodontiformes; family Poeciliidae; genus Alfaro; species Alfaro cultratus. The sequence goes on along the minus strand of CAEFZX010005084.1, from coordinate 60,012 downwards.
TAACCTCATGAACCTCATGCATTATTACATATCAGTATTTGTGGCGCTTACATTAGTTATGCTACTTTGAAATAATGTGCATCTGCCATGGGAAAATCTAAAAAAGATGACTCTGAATTCAAAAGCTGAAAATATAGATGTGTGTTGCTGCAATTTGAGTCATTCGTTACTTCTTAAAATATAAAATATCAAATTGAAACGAGCTCAATGAGGGACAGTTTGACTTTATTTTTAAAATAATGCCATAAAATTACAAGCAAAGAGAAAAAATGACCATGTTTTCTTATGTTCTAACACCCAACATACCTCAACCTTTACTTGCAAAGTGTATGTTCCTCATATAGAGGAGGGTTAATGCTTTCTCCTCATATGTAATAAAAATTACCCCAATAATTATCTAGCTTAATCAAAACAGGACATCATTGCATTGTGTTGCAAATGTATAAAGTTTTGTATATGTTTAAAACAAATATTTCAAGTAAATTCTTGACAATTAAAAAAAAAGATGCTGAAGTTGCTGTCATATTTACAGATTTAAATTGAAGTTCTTCTTTAAGTTTGTCTTTTGTTGTTATAAAAACAAATAAAACAAAAAAAAGGGAAGCAGCTTGAATAGTACAGCACACAAAAGACAGACTAAAGTCAGACAGTAACATGAGATGTTGCAGTTGTTTCTGCAGCGATACATTTAGGGTAATGATAATAAAACAGACGACTGTCTAACTGTAAGATGGCTCACAAAGTTAACCCAACATCCTGAGGCCGCTGGGCTCTTTAACTTATCAAGGCAAGCATGACTTCATATGACGCCGTCTCAAGTCATTGCATTTCCACTCTCGCGGAGTATTGTGTGGGTCATTTCCAGTATCTCAGAGTGATTCTGGCAGCTGGTGAAATCGCAACCATCACATATGAATATGTCCTTTTTGTCAAGGTTGGTGTCAGACACTGGTAGAGTCGTTCCTGCCCAAGGCTGTAATACTTTATAACCTGCCAGAATGAACTGAAAGGTGTCAGTTTATTTGCATTTCCAACATACAGCTCTGGAAAAAAAAAGAAGAACCCACTGCACTGAACCCCATTGAAAACCTCCTGGTTATTCCACCAAATATTGATTTCTGAACTCTTCCTGAGTTAAAACATTAGCATTGCTGTTTCTAAATGAATATTAACTAGTTTTCTTTGCATTATTTGAGCTCTGAAAGCACTGCATCTTTTTGGTTATTTTGACCATTTCTCATTTTCTGCTAATAAATACTAAATCTTTGCTTGGAATTTCAGAGACATGTTGTCAGTAGTTCATAGAATAAAAGAACAGTGTTCATTTTACTCAAACATATACATAAAAAAAGTAAAATGAGCGAAACTGATCATTTTAAGTGGTCTCTTAATTTTTTTTCTAGAGCTGTATGTTGCTATTCACTCTTCTAGCTTTGAAAAGCCAGTTGGTGTCCAAAGGTAATGTTGCAGAATTTAATATTGAATAAATTTCCCTCTCATTTCCCTGATGTGTTTACATTGTTAGCCCAAATCTGTGACCAAGCGTCACAGTCAAAGCATTTCTGTCACCTCCACTCCACTCTGGTAGGATGTCTTATTCAAAATCTAATTCACTTAGACAGTCCAACCTGAACTTCATTATTCTACAATGAACAGAAATTTTTTAGAAACAAAGTCTGACAGTCAGTAAACATTTGTTTTATTTGTCATTTAGATTTAGACACCTGTATAACTATGGCCAACCCTGAACTGAATTATTCATTGTATTTGTGCATGCATATTTTTATATGCACATGCTTCCCTTGAGTTTAAAGCTCACCTTGTAAACTCTGAAATATGCTCCAAAAAATCCTGAGGCAGTTCTTCTCCTTCTTCATGCCTCTCCTGCACCTGCAGTTGTACAGGGAGCTCTGCTTCATGGCATCTATGGCGCTGCGGCACTCGCCCTGCGCCTCGGGACCGGTGACCGCGCTGAAGTTGCTCTCCCTCCCCGCCACGCACTGCCTCATCACCCGGTACTTGGTGCTGCAGGAGTACTCCCTCAGACAATGCTCGCTGGCCTTCACACAGTCCAGACGGGCTGCACGGGAGGCTGCGCCGCCGTCACCTTTCAAGGTGAACACCGAATCTGAGGGTCGGGAAAACTCAAGTGAGGTTTGTGAGTAATTTGGAAACCATTTAGCTGTTTTACGCGCGCCAGCGCTTGAAAAGGAAAATTTGGTGGCGTAAAATAATGCAGTGAGCGCTACAAACTTGATCAGCCGTAACAAAAAAAAATTGCTTTACAGCGAGAAAATGAAGTTAAATCAATGTGATGCGGTTTATGGAAATGTTTAGTCTAAACAAAAGAGAAGAAAAAGCTACTCACCCCAAATGGATAAAATAAAGACAAAAGTTAAAATCATTGCGCTTTTTGGATGTTTTTCAGGATCTAATCAACTGTTGTTGGAATTAAAATAAACTGTGAGAAGAACTTGTCAGATTGATCCACTTTCCGTCTGGTTGCAGCTCAGGTATGTTGAAATGACGATGCATCGTGTTAGATCCGACAGGGACAATCCAGACTCTGGAATCAAACCACCGCCTTGTGAATCCGTCGGAGGTTTTGGTTTGGTTTCCCGCAAAGCCCTCAGAACAAGTAGCCTAAGTCATGAATCGGCGCTGACTGGCTGCTCCCACTTCGCTCCGCTGCTCCGCTGCTGTGCCGTCTGCTCTGACTCCGAGCGGCCGAGGCGCGCTGACTGAGTTGCGCATGAAGAGAACAAACTTTCAAAAAGCACAACAGCTAAAAGAGTCGGTGGCAGCGAGAAGCAATCAGTGGAGTTTAATGAAGGTTCGGAGAAAGTTGGATTTGTCCATCAAATGCGCTTAAATTGTATCCCAACATCTGAAAAAGTAAATAATAATAATAATAATAATAAAAAATCCTCCCATGCAGAGCAGGTGAAAAGACAAAGTAGTGACACTCTTTGATCCGGACCGTCCTCCACTCTGCGGGGGAACTGAAGGGATCGAGATGTGCAACCCATGAGATATGTGACGTCATGCGTCTTTCCACCGACAGGTCGTAATAAATCCTTCAGCATCCAGACCTGGATTTAAAAGAACATCAGGGCTCGATCTGCTTAATTCAAGAAGCTTCATCTCAGTAGTTTTGTATATGGGAAATGGCGGATTATTTTTAATAATTCAGTTCAAAAAGTGAATCTCAAATGGATTCAGTAATATTTTTCAAACGTTTATTTCTGTCCAGTTTGATTGTTAAAGCTTGTAGCTTCAACAAAAACACAAAATTCGGTGTTTATGACACTGGAAAACAACAAAGTCAGTAAAAATGTTGTTATAGACACTCTGGAGGTGTAAACCACAGAATACCATAACTAAAGATGCTGGATGCTTATAGTGATGTATCCAAGTATATTAATGAAATATTGAGTGGATGGAAAACAAATAACATGGATAGTCAGATTTGTGAGAACTGTGATCCGTTCAACAGTTTGATAAGATTTAAGTATCTTGAAGCTGGAGTCAGTACAGTGCACACACAAATCCATCCATACTACTGTTCCATTCCTCCTGTTGCATAACTCCTGAAAAAAAATCAGCTGACAAGGGCTAAGAGTGCAGAGTACTGAGTGTTTGCCCATTGATCTTGGGTCTTCTATGCAGATTAAGGTAAATTCAGTAAATTTTCTTGAAATTAAAGTCTGGAGGAAAATTGTGTACTTGTCGGCTTGTGTTTGATCAAAGTCAGCCATCTGTTATCAGATCAGCAAACTCACAATCTATATATGCTTAAGTTAATATGCTTAACAGTTAAAGCAAAGTAATTGCCTTCATATTAGTCCACCAAATCATACATTGGAGAGTAAGTAAGAATAACTGGATTAGGCATTTCTTAAAAGACATGTCTTCATTCATATGTATCTGCATAATACAGGTGGCTTACTTTTTATTATTATTATTATTATTATTATTATTATTATTATTATTATTATTATTATTATTATTATTATTATTATTANTTTTATTATTATTATTATTATTATTATTATTATTATTATTATTATTATTATTATTATTATTATTATTATTATTTATTACAGTGCTGAGGAGATTCCAGTCTCATTTTTAAATTTCCATAAGCAGGCGCTTTAGTCCTGGTCTCTTTTCCCTCAACCAGACAGTTTTACATGCAAAAATGAAGATATTTTCTCTAATGGTAAACCCTCTTTTCCTTCCAATTCATTAAGAAACTATATATTACCAGTTAATTCTTTATTAAGAAGGCCAGTCACCTCACTTTTAAAATATCCTTTGTTAATTCATTGAATTCTAAAGCTTTTAATATCTCACTAAGCTAAACCATATTACCTCTAAATACTGTTAAATACTTATTCAATTTAATTTGAGACATGACACCTGATTGTTACAGTATTATTTCTTGTGAGTAATTTCAAATCATTTCAATCCTTCCCTGGATAACTCAAAGTGGAAATTGGGCAGAGGGGGGGAAAAAAACACCGTATTCTGTCTGTATCTAAAATTGAAAATACATTATGATAAATGCAGGAAGAACTTTTTCTATTAAAGTTTGTTCTTCTGCATTAGGAAATCAAGATTCCTATTTACGGGCTGGGTGCAAATCGAGGCGGAAAATTGTGGAGGGACTCATAATCTCCAACCTCCTACACACATCTTCCTCACTCGTTCTATTCATGCTCACAAATGGCACAAATTTTAAAGGACCAACGTTCAATGTGATGAGTATTCAGTGACCAGTGGTGTTGCCCAAAATAAGCTTTTGAAGAGTATTTGCATGTGAAACCTCAGTGGAAAGGTTGCTGTTGTGTACTGTAAGAAACTGTGAGGCTGGACTCCATTTTGCCTGTAGAACTACTTCTAGTCTTTCTTAGAATCATTTAGAAAAAGTTGAGGATAATCAGTTGATTCTTTTGATTCTTTTCGATGGCTGATGACGCTGCAAATTGTTTTGTGCAGAATTTGGATCACAGTTTTAGGCTAAAGGTTTCTGCGTTGGACTCTTATTTCTGAGAAGTTTCTCTATTAAAGCCTGTTCAACACGTGGAGTTCCTCAAGGCTCAATATCCATTCCACTGTTATTGTCAATTTGTACAATTCCTCTTCTACTCCTTTTTTATGTAATCTCTTCTTTTTATGCCGATAACATTCAGTTGATGTGGGTTTTAAACCCTGCATAATAGCCAAATTGATCTGCTGCCTGTAAAATTGGCTGATAATTAATTTCTTTTGCAGTATAAGAAAGGAGAAATAATATTTGTAGCCCCATTGGAAATAAACCCAATGACTATCCAAAGGTACAGCATCACTGTGAAATTTAAACCATGTGTGAATGTCTCTGAAAACAAGATTATTACATTCATGGGACAAACTGTCTAGAAATTAAATGGCAAAAATTAGCATTAACCATTGAAATATAGTTTATTGATACCAATTTTCATCAATCAGCTACTTGCCCAGCATTACTAACTCTAAAACTTCTTCTGAAGTGTACATTTCTAAACATGTATTTTGTATAATTCTGTGGATTTTTCTTCATCACTTCTAAGAAATAACTTTTGAGTCAATTGATAAACGCATGACAGCAAAGTGTCTAACTGACTAGATGAAATTTATGGGACTGTTTAAATTAATCAATTGGAAGAGCTGATCGGATTACTTTCCTCTAGATGCAAGTCAGGGGCCATTTCCTGACTTAAGTAAAAGCCAGACATTTACGACATTGATTTGTTTATTTATGACATTGTGTGGAATAGAAAGATCAAGGCCTTTCTGTAGTCTCATAGCTGCATTCTTTATATCATCTAACTACCAGCGGCTTTGGATCTTCCCAACAGACAACCACCTGTGTTGTTATCCACAAGATGATTTCTCATCTATAATTATGCAGATTATTGGATGGACTCCTGTAAATGCACTGAGCCATTAAAGCAATAGGCCAATATCTGTCAGCAGAGCTAGAGCTAATTAATTGCTTAAACACTTCGTTAAGTGCTGGATGTATGTGTCGTATTGAGCGAGGCATTTGTTATAATTGATAACCAATGACAATGAAATCTGTAACCTAAGCTTTGTGAAATACTTGGAAAAAAGGAAACTAAATTAAATGATAACTGCCACTCTTTGGTAGCATTGCCATTTCAGTTAATCCCATTTCAGGATTAATAACTTTAGAACGACATTGTCATGAGAAACTAGATTAATCGCCATTAATTAAAACCCTGTTGGAGGTGAAAGATCTTAGGTTTCTGGGAGGGAAAAAGCTAATATCTTATTTCCTTCTTACAATAGATCATTCCTAAACAAATGAAAAATCTATACTGAATCAGCAACAGGAAGAAACTCAACCTCTGGGGTCCTTTGCTCATCCATGGTAGGTTTCTTCATTACCTTGCAAAAGTTCTCCTTCAGCATTTTCCATTCCATCTCCCTCCATTTATGGGGATCATTTATTTGATGTGTCCCCCAAGAACACTGAAGCCGTTTCCGCTCAGGCACATTTGTAGGGTGAGATTTATTTGGGAATAATCAATATCATTGTTATGTGTATATCACAGGATCAACACTAACCAATTACTGTGCCCAGAACCGGTTTCTGCACCTCCGACAGGAAGCTATAAATCAAATCACGTGTGGCTCATGTCCCGTTAATGGACCGGCCAGTCAGACCGCTGTTCATCTAAATTGCTAATAATTGTGGAGTGTTTCAGGAAGGTGTGCCTTACTGATAAATTATGTGCTTGATATCTCTTCATAGCCTCGTATAACATTATCTAAATAACATTTATTAAAAAAACTGAAATTTTAAAAGTACTCAAAGCTTTTTCTTTCCTGTTTTGTAAATAGTAGCAGATGATACTCACCAGTTATTGCAGAGAAAATGCAAACATGAAGAAGAAGGGTCTTTGTATTGATGAGACCACGATTTAACATTTTGGCCAACAAACAAAACGCTTTATGTTGTGTAAAAGTAAGGTTGGTGGTAAATAAAGAGTATTACTAGAATAAAACGCATTTGAGGCTGTAAAAGACCCACAACAGGGAAAAAGTTGACCTTTCAGAAGAACAACAGTCCTAAGCATACAGTCAGAAATATGATGGAATGATTTAAATGAAATCATATTTGTTTGTTTGAAAGGTCTAGTCAAAACCTGGAGCTTCAGTATATCCGCTTGAGAATCTCAGGCAAGACTGAAAGATTTCTGATCACAGACGCTCTCAAGGCAACCAGACTGAGTTTCAACTATTTTGCAAAGAATAATGGACAACATCTACCAGATGTGAAAAACCAGTAAAGACATACCCAAAAAATACTTTTTTTTTTTCAGCTGTAAAAATTACATGTAGGTTCTTTAAAGTACCTACATAGTTTGAGAAACTAAATCCAAATGTACACAACACATGTTGTAAAATGTAAAACACACCAAAGCTTGTGGTTGTAATGTGAAAAATGTAAAAGCATTTGAAGTAAATACATTTGCAGATCATAGTGCCTATTTGCATGTTATGAAAATATTCTGCACAGCAGTTGTTACAAATGAAATGTCAGAGTTCCTGTTGCATTGCTGACAAAATACAAATTAATCTATTCATTCATGCTACTTTGCCATTCTTGCCTTACTTTTATGTTCACAGCTCTTTAATAAACAGTTTCTGATGGTTGGTTCCTTGTAGTCGAGTTATACAATCTGTGATTCCACCTTTTCAGGATTTAATTTTTTCATTTTTATGGGAAGCCTGGAAAAACTTAATTTGAGTATTTCGTCACATAAAACTCATCTTGGTAATATTCTTTAAAACCCTCCTAGGTGTAGTATTTTAGTTGCATAAAATTATGTTGTATGTTTTCAAAGTTCTCCAAGTTTTATTAGGTTTTTAATTAATTAAAAAATTGTGCTAGGTTTCTTTATTGACTCTCTTTATTGACTTATTTCTGAAGGAAAGAGCCTCAGCATGTTTGGAGGAGGTAAAACCTGTTTATTCAAGCCTCTGTGGAAAAAGAGGAAATACTGCCATCTAGAGGAAAACATTATGACTTGCAATCTCTTTTTTGTTCAGTATTATTATGTTCAGGCATTTGGCAGATGCTTTTATCCAAAGCGATTTACAAATGATAATATAACAATGCAGTTAATAGCAAAGCTAGTAACAAATTTTGCTCGAATTTTAACTCTCCCTCTTTTGGTAAATACATATACATATAAATAAGTTTATTTTATTATAACTTTAAATTTATATTTGTCAGTAGCAAAGGGATGGCTGACATCAAAAGTACTAAAAGCAATGATTACAAAAAAGTAAAAAGAAAAATTTGTTGTGAAAAAATGAGTACTTGTCAAATGCATGTTGCGCTTTAATATTTACCATAAAAGGGTGTAGACAATAATATAAATGGAAATATGAAACACAATTATTTATATTCCCAGCAGATTTAGGTTAATTTGGCCTAAAAGTTTGTTCTGATTAGAAGTAAAACTAACCTTCTTATTGTGCAGAGTTCTTGTTCTAATCTCACACAGAGCAAAAGATTAAGAAAACCATCCAGCACTAAAAAAGCTGATATTCATCACTATCGAAAACGTGTGAATCTCGTCATACTAACAAACACTTTGCTGACACCAAACTGCAGTATTCCTAGAGATTTGTTTCGGTCAGTGTAATTGGTGTGCTGGTTGTTGCACTGGTGCATGACAGAATTCAATCTGCTGGTTTTCTTTGAGAGACAGTTTTTTTTAACTAATTGGCATTGACCTGCGTTATGTGACTTAGTCTTTAATATGAAGATGACTGTTTTGGGTTGAATGGTATTTGAACTGCAGGCTTGTTTGCCTGTTGTGCTTCATAAATAAACCAAAATAAATTTGGTTAGATTAATTTCAATAAAGTTGATGTTTTCTTTTATCTACATGTTACATATAGGTGCAGATGGAACCGTCTATTTTCAATGTAAAAGCTTAACCACATGTATAATTTATGAAAAAGATAAAACAAAGCTCTTCCCACAGGGTTAGTATTTTTAGGACAAACCAGTCTTTGTTGGCCAAGGTTTTTTTTTTTTTTTTTTTTTTTTAAATCAGCAGTTCATAATAGAAATTTCCAACTTTCTCTACAGTGTCAGAGAACAGACGATCTGAGTAGATTTTGGAAGTGCCTTGCTGGATTCATTTGCATAGCGGAAATGCACATGGGGGAAATGGCAGGTCATTAGCCGACTCAGATGCCTCATGTTTAACTAGCAGCTTTCCTGAGGCAGAAACTGGGTCACTTTGGTTGCATTTCACAACAGGGAAAGGTTACTTTGATTATGCTAAAATAACAAGAACAACAGACAGAAAGGGGTTGATAAAAACATCTTCCTTAGACAGAACAAGTTTAATTGATGTACCCTAGTGCTACAAAACTCACAGCATTTGTGACCCAGAATTATTATTTTTTTTTCTGCCATGCTTTCCTGTGAAGGTGGTAACACAGTTGTCTTCCTTATCAGAGTCTTAAAGGTAAAAATTGTACTTTGGAGTCATGACGTATAGAGAAAACTCCAGCTTATGTTACTGGAAAATAGGTCAGGATGTCAAGTTAATATATTTGTGCTTGGTTTATTCTAAACGTGGATGTCCTTTATGGCAGAAGTTAGTACACTTCCATCTACTCAGTTGCAGATATAAATATTTGATAGAATAGAAAATGTGCTTTACTTGTATTCCGTCATTCAAAACTGGGTTTTCCTTGCAAAAATAAGTGGGCTTTAGTGGAAGGCAGCGAAAGAAAACTTTTAGATTACATGGAAGACGTACATTTTCCATACACAAGACATCTAGAATTTATTGTAAATGCAGAAAAATAAGTGACTTTATATAAAAAGCACCTTCCACATTTATAGGTATTTCTAGTTGAAAGTGTTTTTTGTTTTTTTTTGCATTGATAACCTTGATCAAGTTTTGTAAGAACATATAATTAGTAATACAACAATGTATAAGTATAATGTGACATAATGTGAGCATTTCTCTTAGTCATTCTTCTAAATAGGAGTTTTGGCTTAACAAGAGTTTATAGCAGCCTTGAAACAGTTGAAACAACATCACAGAAAGTGATGGCAGAAAAAGAGTTTTCTGTCCTTCCATCACACAAAAAATGTGGAGATTCCTAAACACCTCTGAGACTTTAACTAGATCTGTGTACTCAGATGAAACTGAGATCGATCTTTTAAACTAAACAGTAACAACAAAAACAGTCAAAGAAATTTGGTTTTAAAGAAAGATGAATATGCAAAAATAATAAATCACCCATGCCAACTGTTAAGTAAAGTGGTGGTGCAGTAGTGTTGCGGGCTTGGTTCATTTTTTTAAAATTTTTTTAAAAAAGCTTAACACAGATAAGACACAACAGAGACAAAATAAATGTTCCTTCATTGGCATCTCATAAAAGAGAGAATAAAAAGGGTTTTTCTAAAGAGTACAGTTTTTAACATGAGCTCTGAATGCAATTTGTCAAATAAAAGGTTGATTGTTTTTCAAAAATGTTCACTGAGCTTATGCTTGCTGCAAAAAAAACAAAAAACCCCCCAAAAAGATAGATATATCAAATTCCTTTTACATAACAGGAACCAACTCATTCACTGGTGATTTATGGGGTTGTTTTTGATAAATCTCAAACTGCCGCAGAGTCGCCTGTGATTTACTGAAATCTTCTTTATGATCCGTGAACATATGGGAACGCAAAGTCACACTCTTAAAAGATCCAAGCCTCCAGCTGGCTTTGAGGAAAGCCAAAATAATGAGTAAGCTGATTTATGGCATGGTTCTTCTCATTTGATCGTTCCTGTTGTGTCAGCTTCCACCAAAGCATCAAAACAAGCGAATAACAGCATGTGCAGACTGCAGATAAAAGGAACAGTACCTGCAGTCTGTTGTGGGTTAAAAAACCAGCAGGGGGCAGTGTTGGTGCACGCATCATCAGAGGGGCAATGCAAAGAAGTGAAGATGGCTCCTTATTTCATAACACCTCTGTGGAGATTATCTTAAAAATAGTGCTGAGTGTTGCACTGCCATTGTGTGATGGCTGCAAATGCTCAGTGAGATATTAGTCCACATGCTATGATTTCTGCAGGCTTCATCTTGGAGCCCCCCGCACCTCCACTTCCACCACCATCCTTTCTGGTTTTTCCTTTATCCAAGTTACACTAAAAAAAAAAAGACGACAGCTGAGGTGACTGAGCCAGTCATGTGGAACAGTTCATTCTTTTTTTTCCTCTCCAAAAGCTCAGTATTTATAGGTTCCCTTTTAACTCCTCACATATACACGCAGACTGTGAGTGGGCAGAGTCACAGTCCTAAAGGAACACGACTAGCTTGCATTCTGAACACAAAACCAGGGCTCAGCTTTGCATTTCACATTTTTATCACATTCTATATGTTAATTTCAGATGGTCCGGTTCCAGGTCTCTCTCTGCCACGGCAGAGCTGCGATTGTTCCTGCGCTTCTCTCGCGCTCTCTCTCTGCAGCGTTGAATGAGAAATTGCGTGTGTGTGCGTGAGTGTATGTGTGTAAAAGTGTTGGGCGGGGCCCCTCCACTTAGCTCAGTTTCTGATTTGGGTAATGCTTTGGCATCCAGCAGGTTATAATAGAGCCAGACACATTGAGGCTTGTTGTGTTATTGCATGGTACTTTGACAAGCTGCTGTCGCTCCCATTTGGTAACTATCCAAAGTGTCTACATCATACTGTATGCTGTTTTCAGAAACTAGAACATTTAAATAATAATCTGTGTGCGTCTATAAAAAAACAAGGCGAACTGAAACACAGGAAGGCCGTAGAGAATAAGCTGATTTTTCCAGGTCTGACTGAAGACGAAGGTAAATATATGCACTATGTACTGTGGGAGCTGTTAAACATTAAACCTCTTCTCAACCCTGCATAACATACCGCTGACATAAATCTCAGACAAAAGTCAAAATTTAATTAGGTACCAACAACAAGTACTTATTAAATTCACATTCATCAAAGCAAACAAAACAATCATGATCTGCTTTGCTGATAATAAGAAGTACCGCTTTATTTCGCTCCAAGCTACAAATCATTTCAGAAAGCAAAACATTCTCTTTCACAATGCTAAGTTATCAGCTGTTTTTCATTAGACAGAACCAATGACCATATTTAGAGTGCAGTATAATGTAAACTCATGGTAACATTGATTTCAGGCCTTTAAAGTGAAATAAGAAGCCGGTGGTGGATATCTGTAGGCGCAGACCCATCATACTGACAACGGTCAACATCCACGGAACTGGCATTTAGATATTATAAGTAACTGGACATTCAACTGAACAGTAAACTGGAGCAGAGCCACTGAACTGATGCCTTCTTATGGAAAGAATCATGCTCTCTCTCTGCTGAGGCGGCTGGGTCTTTTGGAAAGCAGGGGGCGCTGTTACTGAACTGGAGTGCTCCGTTATTAACAGACTAATGCATCCTTGGTGCACAAAGAAGCGTTATCACAGATCATTCCTCCCATCAAACCATTACTGTGCCCAACAGACTCAATGTCTTTACAACTCTGCTGTTTTTTTTTTTGCAGTTTTGTCATTTCAAATGGCAGCAAGATTTTTCTTTGTTCCACAGGAAAATCTGTGGAACAAAGATTTTTCTTCCATTTAAGTTACTTTGCACAGAAGAGGATTAGGGCCACTTAAACCTTCCCCCCAAATCTCAGAATTTTGACTTTTAACTTTTGAGATCAAAAGTCAAAATTCTGAGAAAAAAAGTCAGATTTCTTTTTTCAGTGGCCCTGATCCTCTTCCGCAACTGTGTGATCATTAATTGTTTATTGGTAGGAAACTGTTTTCTTCCAGTGGTTTCAACTTTTAGGACATTTAATATTTTATTTCACCCCTCTGGGTCCCCCAAAGGTTAAACGCATCACGAAAGTTTGTGTTTCTTCAACGAGTTGCAAAGACGGAATCAAATCATGTTTGTGCTGCAGTGTGCAGCAACAGTTCATATGCAACAAATTTCTGGCTAACTGAGACAGTTCCCATTCATTCTGCTTCATCAGTGCTCAACACCTTGCTCCTTCAATTAGCTTTATCAGTTGTGCAGTTTATCTCTGCCACCTCCCAGAGCCCTGGGTGAGCCATTTTTCCTTCACAAATATCCTCCATCACTGAGAAAGGAAAACTGAATATATTAAGACTTGGGTTTCTACCTCAGTGAGTCTTTACATTTTATTTGATAGAAACGAAAACATAAAACCATCTTAAGCTGTTGGATTTGTCATACTTTTTAAAGCTCATTTATCATTAAAAACAAATTCACTTAAAGGTGACCAGAAAAAATGTGCAAAAAGTGATTTTAATGTCTTTAGCTCCTTGCAACAAATATACTGTATCATCGATATTCCTGAAGGCACTGACTTTAATATTAAGCATTACACAGATTAATTTTGTAGAACGGTGCCTTGTCATGCACCCTTTTGGTTTCGGATTAGACTGGAAACATTTGCTGTGCATGTTATTGAGTTGATTTGCTGGTGGCAAGATGCATTATCATAAAACCGGCTTTCAATTGATTAGAAGAGAGTCTGAAAGTCGACCTGAGCAGAAGATAATGACCATCTGTCCTGATTCCTCACTTGTGATGCAGTGCTGCATCATCAGTGTTGAAATGTTCTTGTTCTCTTAAGCAATTCATCCATATATGTTTCTTTGTGATGGCACCAAACATGCATTTTCCTATCAGCTCATCACTCAGTGCTTTTCCTCTCTGAGTTACTATGTTGTAGATATACTTCTCTCTGCAGAAGGAGCTGAAAAAAGACTGAAAATGTAGCTTTTTCTTCTTTGCAAAATAAGTCAAGTTTTGCAAGAGTGCATTTCAAGACTTGCAGCAGATTCGCTGTTGGATTAAGGTCTGGGCCCAGCTATCACATTAATATACTTAGATCTGCATCATTCCACTGCAGCTTCATTTGTTTAGTGATAATGTCCTGCTGCAAGGGGAACTTCTATCTCACCTTTTACAGCCTTTAGCAACTTTTCTTTCTGAATTCTATTGTATTTATCTCCATCTACCTACCCTTCATTTCTGACCAGCTTCCTTGTCCCTGTTGAAGAATAAGTGTAGTCACAGTATGACGCTGTCACCAGTAAGTGCTAAGTGTGCCTGCAGTAAATAGCACCCAAGCCAGTTATTTGTTGTATTCCTTATGGCTTATGCCATAAAGAAACTGCAAACATGGTTTCTTAGATCTCATTTCAACAGTGACTTCCTGCCACTTTGTTCTTGCTGCCCGTCCATAAAGAGATTCTACCACCTCAGCATTAGATTTGCAGTTATGTTACTGGAAACAATACGCACAAAAATCCTTTTATTTTATATGGTGAAATATGGAGGAATACAATTTAACAGGAGAAAGACTTGCTTGTTTTAAAATATAGTGGAATGTGCAGAGAAGAAGTTTGAATATCCAGCAAAGTTCTTCAAATCAGAGACTTTGGCACTTCATACATTTTCTGCTTGACGCTATGTGCATAAAGTTAAAAGAGCAAAGCAAAACAAGTTTTATAAAGAGATGGTTTTCTTTGATAAAATTGTATATGATAGAATATGCAGAAAGAATAGTATTAGACTGAATGGGTATATTGCTTTACAGTGTATTCAGGTTGTGCATAATTTTTTGAAATACTAACTAGAACTATTAAAGTGACTAATTACTTTTGAGAATAAGTAATCAGTAAAGTAACTGGATTATTTTAATGAGGAGGTAATTAGTAACTAATTACTATTTCCAAGTAACTTGACCACAACTGGTCTGACTTCTGATGTTCAATTTTCTTTAAAGATATCAAAGTATTTTGTGATAAAAAAAAATCTAAAAACTTTGAATCATTTTCATTTCACAAGTATACACTATTCTATGTTGGTTTGTAAATTAAAATCATACAACCATTCTTTGACGCTTGTGGCTTTAAAGAGACAAAATACAGAAGTGGGTTATATGTTTTCCTTGCACAACGTTGCTATTTTTTGCTCACTCTGAATTTTGGACAGAGATGACTGGAAACAACCCACATCTTTTTTTCTTCCTCTTTATGTTGATTTACCTACTTGAAGGAGTTTCATAACCCTGTCCATTGTTTCGGCTGACAGGGCTCTCGTTGGGGCCATGTTTCCCATCAATCAGTCAGGTGTAACAGCTTGTTGAGGTCTGTAAGCTCTCTTTTTAAACCACAGACCAATTTGCATAATTAGACTTTTGGAGACATTTGTTTTTGAAACACAAATTACAGACTGATTCCAAAATGCTTTCTTCCACTTGATGGAAATCATGTGCCAGTAATTACAACATGGTCATTTATTATTTTTAAGGGTTGCTTTCTCAAAGTCAGAATGTTCAGCTGTTAAATAAAATCGGTTCATATTAAATCTGTGATTATTATTTCCCATATTTGTTATTATTATTGTTTTATTTTTGCTTCTTTATTGCCACACAGCAGCTGATTTGCCGAGCTGAATTGAGGGCATTAATTTCCTATTCCATCAAAAAAATATATTTTACTGTTTCTCCTATATTGAAAAAATAAAGCTCAAAAAAATAAAGTTTGATTTGATTATATTTGGATTATAGAACATTTAAAATTGTAAGCATTCACCCTCAAGCTTTGATATTGCTCTATGCCTTTTGTGTTTTCTTTAGCCATCATTTGGTCTGCAGCCTTTGTGCTTGGTATTCCAGCCCACACTTCCAATTACCCTTGACGTGATAACAGCTCTAATGTAACGCACAAGGGTAAACGAGTACTCCGTCTAGAAACAGATCCCCCCAGATCCAGTCCTCCCTCATACACACAAGCAGAGCTCATGTCAAGTCCCATTGGATCATCATTTACAAACATTTGCAGCATTAATATTTAGATTCGGCACATGGCAATACGGGGAAACTATTCATTCAGGGTATTACACAACACAATAAGGTGTATTGACGCCATTTGAACATGAAGAAATTATTTCAGAAGGCCACATTACACAATAACTGAAACTGGGATATAAAGCAAGTAATGAGTGCTAGTGTTTCCTAGTTTTAAAGTACAAGGTTATAAAAATTTTTACAAATAAAAACTAAAAAGAGTGCCTTACATTCTGAATCAGTGCCTTTTGTTGCGATTACAGGTGAAATCTTTTGAGGCATGTCTCTGTTTCTCCATCCAGAGACTGACATTCGTCTGTGCAGAACAGCTCAAGCTCTGTTAGACTGAGTGGATAGTTTCTGTGAAGATCAACTTCTCAACACTTGAAATTGATTTTCCATTAAGGGTATGCACATACAAGCTGAATAGCTTCAGCCTACATCTTTCAATTTATGAAAAAATATGAATTAGTTTTACTTGACTTTGTTTTGAATTTCTTTGATTTGTAGTTGGAGTGTTGATCGACTGCAACTACTGTTAATATGAATGTGTCCGAGTGTTTTTTTTGTTTTTTTTTTATCAAATAAACTAAACTAAATTAAACTTTTGGATTTATGTTTGGACTTGGATTCATTCATAAACATGAATGTGCTTTTTGCCTAGATTAATGGTCTCAAACTATATTCCTCGAGGGACGGAGTCCTGCAACTTTTAGGTGTCTCTTTGCTCCAATGTTAGCTCATTAGCAGAGCTTGACTGCATGCTAGTGCAGTCAACTGGTGAGGTGGTTTCGCCATGTAATCCAAGTGTGTAGGACCAGGGAAACATGTAAAATTTGCAGGGCTCTGGCCCTCTAGAAAGGCAGTTTGAGACCTCTAATCTAGACCAATCAGGAATAATGTTGAACTCAGCAGATGGAGGTTCATGCTGAGGCTGGTGTTCCTAAAGGGGCGCTCCGTACCGGATCACTGCACTGCTGTTAAATGGGCTGTTCCAGTTGATCCCAGGTGGTTTTGAGTTTCCCTCCCTTCATCTCTTCCAGCAGCTTTCTCTAGTGTGCCTTAAAGGAGACTTTGAAGAAGCTGGCTCATGTTTTTTGCTTCTGTTTTCTTCTGGAGGGCTTGCAGTTTGTTCTTTCGTAGTTGTGTTTTGGGTGTCCATGTTTTGCGTTAGTGGATTTGATAACAACCCAGTTGCAGTAGAGCAATAAATACTTACATTTAAACAACATGGCACTCCTTACATTCAAAATACAAAAAAGTTAAATCTGGTCTTATTTTCATTCAGTTCAACAGTTTTGTGCTTCCTTGTATTTGTCCATCTTATAAAGTATTTATCCATCCTTTTGTACATCCATCCTATGAAGTGACAATAAAACATACAATCACTATTGGCAAAAAAAGACTTAGGCCAATACTTAAGGAAGGTGACAATATTAAGGTTTGCGACTGTATCGTGACAAAAAGTGAAGTTCAGTGTGAGTTAATACTTTGCAAGGTATATACTGGTTCTGCTGCCAGAATTAGCTGTAAAATATGGCTCTTCCTTCCAGCTTAGATAAACTTGCCGTTTGTTTTAAGCTCTACCCAGACTCATCTTCTTAAGCTTACAGTATATCTTCTGCTCACTGCAGCACAATCTGATGCTGCTACTGCAGCTAAGGAACTTTGGGTTATTTCATCTGCAGAACATCCCGCTCTGCACTTTACTTATGTAAGAAAATGGAAGAAGTTTTCAAAGAAATTAGCTACTAGGAACTTAAAGTCAGAACATTATTAATGTTGGACATTGATTGATGACTGATAGCGGTTTGACTAATTAAAACAAGCCAGCGCTGCCAAGGCAAGGTTTTCCTGTGGGAATGTCAGTGTAAATCCTTCTGCTGTAAACTTTCCCTGCAAACTGATTGTGGGTGCTGAATCAAGAATGACCTTTCCAAGACGTTCAAAAATTAACGAGACACTTTTCAGTGTCTGAAATTAAAGACCAGAAGAAAAACTGTAGTAGAAAGATTAGTGATGACGCTAAAGGAAGATGGGTAAATTTGTTGGCAATTAGGAATCAGCGATAGAAAAAATTAGTCCAAACTGTTTTTTGTTTTTGCTTTTTTGCCTCTCATACACACAAGCAATCTTGTTAGCTGAAATAATCAACTTTGCACACTATAAGTTTTCACCATCCTATTTTATAACAAAAAGGGTAAATCAGTGAGAAACTCCTGCTTTTCAGAAAACAACAAACTTGAACAAACCTCAGTTATGCCAGTGTAGTCATATGAGATTGGCTAAAATTGTGATAGACTTGTAAGAGGATACACAAAAGGTTTAATCCAAGTCAAAAGCAGTTTAAACGACAAATCTAGGCACAGCACACAGTTTTGCTGCGGTCAGCCACAAAGATCAGGTGACTTAGCAAGTGTAAAATATATACAAACATTTGAGACAAAAGCAGAATCGATTGGGTTTGACTTCTCTGAAAGGTAAAGGTTTTCTGAAGGTTTGATCTCAGGACAACTTTTCCTTCCTTCTGTCTAAACTTTGTGATTTTGGCCACACAGGAGCTGCTTTTTAGTACACAGTTAATGAGGTGAATAGTTTCCAAAGCTAGCCAATTACCAAGAGTTGTTTTCCTCTTAAGTCTGACTGACAAAGGATTACTTTAAATTAAACAAGCTGTACTTTTACCTTTCTTCTACACATTCAGACCTTTAAAAATACAGGATAAACTTTCCACTGAAGAAAAGTTGGTTCCCACTCAGATTTTTGGCAAAATGAAAGATCAGTATGAAACCATAATTCTTCCTTTTCCGCCATCTTAAAGAGTCCACAACTTCATATTGACAGACACAACAGAAGCATGAAAGTCATAAACATATGTTCTTTTGGATTCTTAAATTATTGTACTAAATATAAACCAGCAGGTTTCCTGCATGTAGAAGTTCAAAATCAAAAGGTTGGCTCACTTACACAAATCCAAGTGGACTCTTCTGCAAACCTTGGATTAATAGGTGAAACTGTAAAGACACTAGGCCTATAAAGAATGCTTTCTCTATAATGCTTTATGTTTATCTCAGGGCTGTTTTCCTATGTGCGTACATTACAGCAATACCCTGCATGTCTGTGCTCTTAAATCAATATTGGCTGAAGCTGCAGGAGAAGACAATAAGCCAGGAAGGTTTTCAAAATGTGTCAGCAGCTTGGTATTGGTTCATATGAAATAAACAAAAAGCACCTCCTGCTCCATTATTAAGTCATTTGATTTGTAATTTTTTTTCTTTATGTCAGGAAAACAATATCCACCAGATCAGATGCATCTGTTGAACTCACATCTGGTTTCACTCATGTTTTATTCCCCTGTGTTGCCGTGTCAAAGTCACTGACTTATACGTGGTGATTACCTGTCTAATTTCAGTCCAGGTGAACCAAATGCAACAACACACTCAATACAGATGTGAAGTCAGAGGAAACTGAAGACACAGTGACCTAGCAGTGAGCAGCAACTACGCCTGAGGTTCTGTAAACAGGTGGGAAAATCTACAGCACTGCATGCTTGGATAACACTTCTAATTAGGTTCCTGTCCTGCTGTGATAATAATGATTACAGAGCCAATAACTGAAAAATGTGTTACTTAAAACACAAGACTTGTTAGAACTTTAACATGCTTATGCACCATGTATTTGTTTTTCTCTAATGCATGTTGATTAGTTGTATTATGTCTCAGAATCAATAGATGGAGTCAGTATTGATACATGATGAATAAGAAAGCCTTAAAATCTAGTATCTACAGAAGTATAATACGTCACCAAATAATTTAGAAATATTAACATGAGAACATAATTACATTTATACAAAGGGATTTTTAAAAATCCCATATTAAAAGTAATTGATTTTTTTTCTGCAAAAGTAGTTTCTTAATAGCAAGAAAGAACATTCTTGCTATTAATAGTTGATACAGCCTCCTTTGGCCAATAGGACAGCACTTAATCGTCTCCTATTACGTTTCACAAGGTTAAACCATACAGAGAAGGATCCCTGACCCTTCCTCCTACTCCACCATGGCTCTATATCTTCGAGAGTCCCAGGTCTTCTCTTCTGTTGTCATCTTTACAACCCGGCCCAGAGGTTTTCAAGAGGATTCACATCTGGATGTAAGATGGCCCTGGGAGAAGGCTGATTTATTCACTTGTGAACCATTTCTGTGCTGATTTTGTTTATACAGTGAAAGGTGAAAGTAATTTGAATTTAAAATGTTCTTGTATTTCAAAGAGTTCATGGTGCCATGTACCATAGCAAGGTTCTGTGGGTGTTTGGAGGTGATGCAGATCATCCACCATACTTATGATGCTTTTTTGTTGGGAATGTCTCTGAAACTCCTTTCAGTACTTCATGCAAACTTTAAAATATAGCAACTCTATCTTGTTTGTTAGCAGTTATTTTGCCGTGCTGATTAGAACAGTGTGTATTTGCTTCTTTTTTTTTTTTTTTCTTTATTATTCCTAATTACATCTAATGAGGTATTTAATTTACTAACACGTTGGAAGCGGTGAACTCAGAACCTTAACTGATTGCGATTCAGATGTGCTCTTGCCAGCCAAATCAAATAGACACTTTATTAAGTGTCTAAGTTACATTTTTTCCAGCAGTAATACTTCAGTAACTACAGAGAGGAGAGTTTTCTGGAACCTGAATAAGTTTTTCTACACGTGTATCTCACTGAGGAAGGAATTGATGTGGAAGAAATGATCATGACTTTAGGCTATGTCTCATTAACTCAGTTCTGGATACAAAGTGATATTTAGGCAGTTGAATCTCAACAGTGCTGTGATTTATTGCGATTTAGAAGTGATTTATTAACTTCACCATGGTCCTGTCTGATAAACAATGACGCCTATAATGCTCTTCAATCATCAAATTATTCATTTCACTTTGCTTGCATTACAATTTGACCAATCAGAATCTATGTTTGAGCTGCACTGTATCAGTAAGTAATGAAAAAATAGCTCAACCAAACATGTAATTGTGTGAGAAACAGGAATGGAAACTCTGCGTACAACTCACAACGTAAGGAGCACAAATGTTTCAAAAGACAAATAAATAGTACGAGTCTTCTTCTTCAAATGAAAAAGTATTACATTTGATTAGAGTTTTCTTCCTGGAATTGTAAGTATGCATGTAAATTGCCTAAGTATTACAAGGTGTGAAATCAAATTTGTGTTTCCAGCTTCCCAGCCTAGAAAACCAAGGATTACATGATTGTAGACTAGTAATTAATGGCAATCCTCTGGGAAAACAGGAGAAATGAATGTATCTACATGGAGCAGTCTGTACTATCTGTATTCCATAAACGGACAAAATCTTATCCACACAGCAATGTGTGGATAAGAAAATGGTTGACATGAGGCCTCTCTTTCCTTTTGCTGCATTACTTTAACTGGATGAATATAATGGCTAAATACTTTGTCTTCCAATAAGCCTAAGACAAGATTTTAAAACATTTCTTTTAACAATGTGCCCCTATCACAACTGACTTAATTAAGAAAAAAGAGAATAAGGTCATCCTAGACTTGAACTTGTCTCATCTGTGCTGTATAGCTGTACAGACCTTAATATGGACCTAATGTCATGAGCGCTCCTAAAATGAAATGTCTGACTCACTGATTGTGTGTGAACTCAACTGTGTTTTGCTGCTTCAGCTGTTCTGCTTCGTATTCATGGAGTGACACTTTGGTAAAAGCCTCTTTCATTCACTTGTCTCACTCCTCAGGGTCTTTTCACTTTTTTCAGCACTGCTGAAATTGAGTTACATTTTTCTCCTTCCTTCTACCGGCATGTTGTAGACGTTGCATAGCTAACAAAAAGCTCAGTTGTCAGCCCTCTAACCTATCATTACCCATGAGGTCTAAACTCTTTACAGATACATGTTCCCTTCAGCTCATTTAAAGTTGCAAATAGCTTCTACAGTTTTAATGTTATTCATACAGCTGGCATATAATTCACAAATTAAGTAATAATTGACTTCTGTAACCAGTAAGAACCTACATAAACTCAAATCTGGATTTTTATTGGAATTCCTTTTGGCAACCCTTTTGTATTCCATTCACTATGTTGGAAGTTGCATTTAGATGGCCTTTAACAGGAATCTTCTTACTTCTGAGTACTTACCAGAATAAACCCTGACACTGTTCCCTTTATACGTAGAAGGTACATGTAGAAATACAACAACCAAACCAACCAACCAACCAACCAACCAACCAACCAACCAACCAACCAACCAACCAACCAACCAACCAACCAACCAACCAAACCAATGAACCAGCCAGTCAAAAAACAACCAAATAATCATATAACTGACCAGTCAAATCACTAACTAATCCAATAAACTGTCCAACCAAGCAGCCGAGCAACCAAGATTCACTATTAACCAACCAATGGACCACCCAGGCAAGCTATCAACTGACTGCATTAGGCAGAATAGCCCCGCTGAAAAAGACGGTAACTAAAGAAACAACACCTGGAAATTGAAGATAAAATTGTGCTCTACACATCTAGAGGAGTCCTACTTCAAAAATAATCTACTTTTGTAAAAAAGATCCTTGTCTAAGCTCTAAACATTAATACTTGTGGAGAATAAGTGTAAGGTGGCACAGTAGCCAGATTTACAGTGGTAGCTCTGTTGCCAACACCTCTCTCAGCAGTGCTTACTTCATTGGATTGTTTAGAAATAACACTGGTTTTAATAAATAAAAAATAGAATCTGAAATGATTACCTGGTCTTCAGAAAGTTAGGCACTGTAGGTAACTTCAAAACCTGATCTGTGTTCGGACTGTTTTGATTTCATTGAACTTTTAGACTAATCAAACATATTTGCTTCATCTAAACTTTAAATCCAATACCAACAAAAAATATGTAATAAATTATTACCTTTGATTACTGCCTCACTTTTAGATATGATTAATTTATTCTTAGTCAACTGATACATAATTCATTAACTAACTTTTTAAAAGGAAGTCACATATATTGTTTGTTTATAAAGCAATGTTTGGACTAAGTATATTTCTGAGTTCTGCTTCACTTTGTCTTTCTTTGGAGTTTTACATCCATATTTAAGTCATCATATTCTTTTACAACCCTTTGTCTTGCCTTGCTCACCTCATTTGTCCAGAAGACCTATTCTAATCACTGCTGCCACAGCAGTGGCTAAAGCTAAACTGAGCAGGATGCCCTGAATTCGTCTTGCATGTTATGTTGTAGTAGAGTTGGCATTCCCCTGTTGACATCTTAAAACTATGACAGAAGTTCTGAGCAAGCCTCGTAATGGACTGGCGCCCTGTCGAGGTTTTTCCCCACCTGTCACCCAGTGGCAGAAAATAAATTCTTCAGGATTCCCACAACTCTGGGCAGGATAACACATGTATAGAGGGCAGCAGGAAGGTTGTCCAGAGCATTGGATTTTCTATCCTTATCACTGTTCTGGCACAATATAGTATAGACTGATGCACATGATTGAAACAGAACAACTTGCATACAAGAGTCAGAAACATATATTTAGTGCATGCTTTTATTTGGTATATGAAAATGACCCTTTATTTTAACCACAAATGAGATTTATTTTTACATAGATTGTGATCACTAATGTTTACAGTAATATTTTAGCTCCCTAATCAGTGCAGTTTCATTTTACTATCATTGCCTTACAAAAGGACTTCTACCCTTTGAACTTGATCATTTTCTCATGATATAAAATACTTTTTTAATTGGGATTTTCTGCAATAAACTGACCTGAAGCAGATTGTGTTTTTGAAGTGGAAGACAAATTATACATGGTTGTTGGGTTTACCTCGTATTAGGATCAACAGATTTAGATACTTCTTTTTCCCCCCATAGTTGTTTTTTTCAAGGCAACAGGAAAGCATAGAAAGTCATTCCCTGTTTTTCCCTCTGATTTTTTCATAACATTTTTAAGGGGATTTATTATTAACCACATTCTGTCACTACCTTAACTGCCAGTTGACCTGAGGTTTCCTACATTACTGTGTGCTAGAGTATTCTTTGGGTCTTACACTTGTGTATTATTTTAGCAACACACCAGCTGCCCTTCTTTGACTTGTGAATAAAGCTGAGTTGAGTTAAGCAAAATGTTATATATGGCAAAACTACATTTTCACATTACACTAAACACATCAAGACGAGACGAGGAGACATCACAAAAGAGACAAGGGAGACGGTCAGAGTTTGTCGGAAAAAGGTTCAAAGATTCACGTCCCAGCAAAACAACCGCGCTGAACCTAGAACCAGAGCTACAATTGAATGGTTTAGATCAAATTGTATTCATGTATCAGAATGATCCAGTCAAAGTCAAGACCTAAATCCAATTTAGAATCTGTGGCAAGACTCTAAGAGAGATGTCACTCATGTTCTTCATCTAATCTGACTGAGTCAGAGCTATTTTGCGCAGAAAACAAACAAAACTTTAGTCTCTGGATGTAGAAAATGGGTAGCTGACTTCAAAGACTTGCAGTTGTAGTGGTAGGACAAGCAGGTTCTGTAAAAAAAATGAGTCAAGAGGTTAAATACAAATGGAAGTCACACTTAGATTTTTCTAAGAAAATTGTTAAACCTGCGTATTTCTTTTTATTTTACCTCACACTTTCCCACTACTTTGTGTTGTTTCATCATGTAAAATCCCCATGAAATCAAGTGAAGTTTAGATTTTGACTTGAAAGACATTATAAAAATATCTAACTGGTAATAATGTGTTGTTTGCATATTTAGTCAATGCTTTTTTATGTTTGTGATTTTTTTTTTTTCCAAAGCAGCTCACAAGTCAGGTACAAAATAATTTAGGCTGTGGCAATATGTCAGTCACAGCCAGTATCAGCGCAGTCGTATAACACCGCCTTGCTGAAGCGGTTTCTTTTCCCTGTGCAACACTCATCAATCAGGCAATACAACAGCTGAAGCTCTTTAAGTAGAGGTTGTATAATGCATTTTGGGATTTCTGATTACACCGTGAAAATGCTTTAGGCAATACAAAACATTCATCATTCAATGTTCATTTACCTTCTTTCTGACTGCTCTCTCATCTCTTAGATTCCTCCCACCTCATAAATCCTGCTGAGCTGAAAAGTAGCCGCGGATGATCTATTATTCCTCTGATAAAATGTAACAACTTATGCTTCTTATTTTAATGTTATTTTAAAACGCATTTCATATATTTCATGCTGTATCCACTGAGCATGCATAATAGCCTCCTATTAATGCTGTTTGTATGAGCTGTTATGATTATGTAGTGATTAATGCATCTTCAATGATGCTTAGAATATGTATATAGATGGTAATGCACATCTTAAAAGCTTAATGAGAGCACAGCTTCAGATAAAATGACAGTTCTCTCCTTTTGCTTAATTTTTGCATTGTTAACTTACAGGTGTCTTATTAAAATTACATTTAATAGTTTCAGGTCAGGCTGTTTTAATAAATAAACCAATACCTCTGCTGATTTCCCATTTCGGCATGGTAGAAAATAAAAAGGTCAGAACATTCCCGTTATGGGTCGCCTAATGGGAAATCAATTTAGATTTGCAAAAATCAGAGGACTCCCAACCTGGATTCATACTGAGTGGACTTTGAATGAACTGCAACAGATCTTGGCTTGTCTTACAGAAACTCCCAAGCTGGCTTTACAGATAGCGGCTGAGTTCTGCCTCAGGCGATAAGCTTCATCAAGATAGATGCCTCATCAAGATGACTGGCAAGTGCTGAAGAGGAGCTTTACTTGCTAAGGAAGAAGAAGCAGAGATGAGACAGGTAGAGCATAGGAACCGACTTCAGCTACATCCGTCTTCCCGGAAACTGGGCTCCGTAGATTAAAGTGCTTCTGGTTTTGGCCAAGAGACAGTGATGATATCTCACTTCCTGGTTTGTAGCAAGAGGCAGTTGTTGACTCTACAGAATTGCAAGAAGGATGCTGTACCTTTACACGTCTCAGCTTTTTGCACAGTAATCCAGACGAGAATGGAGTAACGGCTAGAAAAGCTCAGTCTTCTTCCTCGTTCAGTTAACTGGTGCTGACCCCATAAAACTTTTCCAGCATGAAACCAAAACATTGTGTAGCCTGGGAAATTAGCTGCCTCACTGCACATAATTACCATGGTTTTCAAATTGCAGCAGTTTAGTGTTCATGAACACGACAATAAACAGTTCCGATGGCCATATAACCTTTTCTCTGTCTTTTATTCCAAACTACAGGACAATGGACTCAACACAAAACATTCTGGAATTCAACTTTACTTTTTTTTATCCTTAAATAACATCCAGAGAAATGAGTTCCCTTCAAAAAGCACATATAGTCGTCCACCTGTGAGTAATTAGATAAATGCAGTTGTTCTCTGAAGGCCTCAGAGGTTTGTTGGAGATCAAACAGCATTATAAAGAAGAAGAAGTAAACTAGATGAATCAGGGATTCAGTTTTTAGGTTTAAATCAAGGTCAGATTTAAAAAATATATGAACATCTCACAAAACACTTTTAGTCATCTGAAATGGAAAAAGTATTACACAACTGCAACCCTATCATGACATGACTATTCTCCTAAGCTGACAGGCTCTGCAAGGAGTGCATTAATAGGAGAGTTTGAGAGTCTCCTGGTAACTCTGTAGGAGCAGCATAAATCCTCAGCTCAGGTGGGAGATGCTGACAAATATTAGTTGATTAGTTGTGCTTTTCATAAATAGTCTCAATGGAAGAGAAGCAAGAAAAAGGCTGTTGTTGAAAGTAAGACAAGAGGTTTTGCAGTTTGCAAAAACAGCAGACCAGAATTGAGCTATTCATAGTTACATGCAAAACACTAAGTACTGTGGAAAGCACAATGTTGATGACAGTATCATTCTGTGGGGATGTTTTCAAGCTGATGAAAGTTGATGGAAAGCTGGAGAGAGATAAATACGAGACAATGCTGAGAAGAAATTGTTGGAGGATGCAAAAACACTTGAGACAGTGGCAAACATTTCCCTTCCAGCAGGACAATGAAACTTAAACATAGATTCAGGGCAATAATACAAATTCATTTTTTAGAATAGCAGAGTCAGTGTCAAAACATAAATCCAGTTGAGAATAAGTGGTGAGAGTTTAAAACTGATGTTCATAGACACCACTCTGATTCAGTTCCAGGTATTTTGCAAAGAAAAACGGACAGAAACAGACATAACCCAAAATACTTGTGACCGTATTTGCAGGTTCTGCAAAGTATTGACTAGATGAGTTGAATAAAAATACATCACACTTCTAGATAATTACTTGTAAAATTTTTCCTTCTACTTCACAATTATATACTACTTATTTATTAGGAACAAATCCCAATAAATTATATTCAAGTTTATGGTTCTAACCTCCCAAAATTAAAGTGAGCACTTCCACAACTGTTTAAATGTTTTATTTAGTTTAATTAATTGTATAATTTTAATGAAGCTTGCAGTACAAAAGCCACACATTCTTGTGTAATCAGGGAAGCACCACTGATTAATTCCATTAGAACAATCTCTATTGTTCTGGCATCACTGAAAGAAACACCTTCTGACTGTTTAATGGTACACGGCACAATGATATTCATTAATGGAAGTCAGGTGGGGCATTCGGTGCATGTAAGAGTGAAACGTACAAGTGAATAGCTATCATCTCCGTGAAAGCATTTAGATGAGTATCTTGTGATTATTTGAACCACTGGAGATGCTCAGCCAGTTGGAAATCTGTGATATGGTTTTGATAAAAGATAAGATCCGGAGTGCAGCAGTGTAGTGAAAGCATAAATCAAAAGACAGATAAACGATAGGAGATACTGCCAGTTCAGCAGCTGACACTTGCTACTTGTTTAGTCTGCACAGTGCCGCATTCATTGTAATACATTGCTGGAAGATGACACAAGTTGTATTTGCATGCACACTTTCATCAGACTTGAAACAAGCTTAGAGTGGAAATATGGCCCCAAGAAAAAAAATGTCTCCCATCCAGAGGATGTTAAACTCATTCAAATTGCTGGCATTATATTTAAATTATGATAATTACTTTGAACAAACGTAACTGCCAAACAAGGCTCAGTGGTTTCTACAGTTTGGATGGAACAGTTGGTTAATTTCAAAGCTTTTTGCTTTCAAAGGCACGTCTGCTACTGGCATTCATCTATAATCCAAAAACTAAACTGGCGTTTTGTGTTATTTTGTATACAGCCAAGTTTTCCCTTAGAATATCAATTCCATTAAAAGTGGCAGATCAAAGGAGATATTTAATCACTCATTTACAAATTAAATGCACACAAAACAAACAAAAAAAAAACTGTTGGATTATGACTTTAAACCAAATACGCTGAAAAGATGAGTAGTTTTGACTAAACACTGGCTGAAGCATTGTGGCACATTTTGTTGGGTTTGTTTTGAACATTAATGTGATCTGATCAAAGTTCAGTGTGCTGTGCAAGATGGAGCAAAAACTGGTTAGACAAGAGCTGCAACATGTATTTTTCCAAAAATATTTGGTCTAACTTTTCATGATCCATTTCAGTTTGGCATGTGTACCAAATGAACAGCCTTGTTTTAAATGTGAACACATGCAGAAGCTAATGTGAAGAACTGCAGTGTGAGCCTCTACGTTTCCCTTGTGTGACTTTAAAAAGTGGCAGCCTTAGCAGAGAGGTCTCCCAGCTATCACTGGAGTTTGGTATTGGAGAGAAATTTGGCTTTCATCTCAGCTACAATGATGATGGAGAATGTAAGGTGCTCAGAAGCAGAGCTTTATATCATCATTTTGTTTCAACTGTGATAATGCAAGCTTAATATAATTGTATAACTGGTGCAGAAAAATAGACTAAAGTCCAAGTCAAGCTGCTTGCAGCATTCAACCAATTCCAAAGTCTTTAAAGCGGCAGACAAGCAGGACATAGATGTACAAGTTCATTGGTCGCTATGTAAAGATTTTGCTTTATGGATCGAATCTAGATAGATAGTTTTTTCCCTTTACATAGGGATTTATGTCTTTGTATACATAAAACCTTGTCTGTTTGATCAAAAGATACAATTTTTAACCCAAGCTAGAGTGCCATAAAATAATCATGTTCAATAAATTGGAAATATTTGAAAAGTTAATTTGTTTCAGGAACTCAGTTCACTAATTACGCAAAGACTGGTGTTTCAAGTCTTTATTTCTGTTAATTATAATAATCTTCCACTTACAGCTAATTAAAATATGTAATTTAAAATCATTAAAATAATTAAAAACCATTTGCACTACAAATCATAAGCTTAGTGAAATGTACCTGCTACAGTATGTAACTTTTATAAAAAAAAGTTATTTTCGGATTTGTTGAAAACTGTCACTATGTCATGACTGTATGGTCTGAGACAAAAGTTGAGCTATTCTGCTTTCTCCCAGTGCTCCCAGTGCTAACTGGAAACAGCCAATCGGAGCCAGGAGGCAGGTCTTAGTGCTGTCAATCACAGTTTTGTGTGCCGTTGCTCATCCTCCCTCCTCTACTCCAACTCAGAAAATGCTAAACAGCGCTCAGGCTAGTTAGCATGGCTGCCAATGACGATACGTTGACAGAAAGTAGTTTTTCCACCACTAGCACATTCAGCAATTCATACACAAGGTGAATTGACAGCGCTAAGACCCGCCTCCTGGCTCTAATTGGTTGTTTTTGGTCAGGAATGGTGCATTTCCAATGTATTTCCAATATATAAAGTACCAGCTTTATAGGTTGTTATTTTCAAAATAAATTTTTAATCTGATGGGGTTTTTTTTGTATATTGGACCAATGGTTAAAATATTTTTGTAAATATCCTTCGTATTTGCAACATGTAGCAAATAAGTCCAAAACTGAAACATTTGTTGATGTATGCATTTTCAAAACAAACAAACAAACAAACAAACAAACAAACAAACAAACAAACAAACAAACAAACAAACAAACAAACAAACAAAACAATATTCTGAATTTTAGATAAAAGTTTTGGATGAAAACCTTAGACTCAAGATGCAGATATTCAGAATTACTAATAAACCTCAAGACATCTTTATTTCTCATTTTTAGATTGCCCATTTCCACTCTGAGTATTGTCTGAATGTGTGTGCATCAATATGTGATAGGCTGGGAGTGGGAAGTTATGACATTAATAAATCCTTACTGTGTGTGTCCCATGTCAGCCTGGAGATGTGCCAGCACTTCCTGGCAAGACAAGCGGTGGGTATAGCCTAATTAAACGTGGGCTCTTGAGTTTTCCAGTGCAGTGAACATGCAAACACTCTGTACATTAAAGGCATCTTAAGTGATGATGACACTGATAAGTGTCAAGCAAGCTCCATGTATTCCTCAAATGATCCTAACCTTAGAGGCATGTTCAAGCATCAGCTATAGCTTCATGCAAATTAGATCAGATTCCCAGCACTGAGAGTACCCAAATTTCAATCTTTATGCACATGGTTGTAAAGTGTCTGGCCATGCTTCAGCAGTCATTGTCTCTCCATCTGCTTTGGTGATATCTTCCCCTGGGGATAGTGCTTGACTCAAAGCAGCAGGTCCTTCTTGCTTTCTTTGCAGAATCTCCTCCACCCTGTCTTCACACATAAGTGCCTTAAGTAAGACTGCAGATAAAATTGGGTTGGGAGCTGTCATCGTCTTTTACATCTTTAATAGCAGGATTTATCCTGTCTGCAGCAGTAATGCAGTACATTAGCATTACAACAGTTTTGATTTATGAAGGCAACAGAAAGCTGGCAGTTTTAATTATGGATGTGATTCTGATTCTACTATTTCTTTAACTAGATAAACTCACTAATGCAAGGATTGAGTGTTTTCACTCTTTGACATCCAATCCCTTATTGCACCCGTGGTAAATATTTGTAGCTCCAAAAGCAGAAACAGTAATCCCAAGAGGTGCATCTTTTCTGTATGTCATTAAAATCATTCTTATTTTTGTTTTTTTAAAAAAAGGAAAGAGTAAAATAAAATTTTAAGTGCACTTAGGGCTGTTGTAGTGTTGGAATACCCAGTTGTTTTAAAATATCAATCACATTGAAATTATGCTGAAGAGTTTCGAAGTTTTGAAGTTCAGCACGATGTCACCACTACAGTGCTCTTAATATTTAAACTCACCTCAGTTCCTCCAAATACTCTTACTGTCAGATTGGGCATAAAACTTATCCCCAGAAATACATAGTTTTTCCATGTAGACAGCTGTCAATTTCAGCAGACTTCTGTCTTGGTCAGCAGCCTCATAGTCCATGCTAATGTTAAACCTCCTCTGCTTTGGACAGTGACATCGGTGTTCCAGTATGTCTGAAGATGCAATTGGCTCGAGCCTTTGTGGTTCCTGAGTAAAACACAATGACTGATTTTACTGGAGCAAGTTGAGTAACCTTTGACACATTCCAACATGAGTTTTCTAACTGGGAAAATGTCCCAGATACATATCAAAGCTGGTTTTGGAATGGATAAAACAAACTATCATTCGGCGTTTGGAATGTCAATTCTTTTGAAAATGTATGGATTATTTTGGGTCTGTTCATTTTATCAGTCCCAAAAAATAAATTAAATTAACTTATCCAATTCTGTGGTCAGCTGTCCAGTCATAATTATGCTACAAGGTTGTTGATTTGGTTGGCTGGTTTCTTTACACGTTTTATTCGGCATTTAACCATATCAATGCAGTCTGTGTATTTATACCTGAGTCTGTTTGGATAATTTTGAACATTTGTGACAAAATCTATGTTTTTAAAATTCATTGTAACTTTTAGTTGCATACTTATTACAAATATGCCAAAAATAAACATTACATTTGCAGCTAGTACGTTTTTGTAAAATCTGACATTGTTGGTTTTCTTGTTTAAGTTTCTCACTTAAATTACCATGTTTCTTATCTTCTATTTCAAAGAGTAAATAAAAAATTTTTTTGTTTGTATTGTATCTTATTTATACGCCAAACCTGTCATGAATTAGTCACTAAAAGTTCATGAACAAATAAAAATCCTTTAGTTGGATTTATTTTATAGGGCTTGTTCAGAGTGTTTTGCTAGTTAACTATTTTTCTGACTAAAGATTTGCTAAAAGTTCTCTTTACCCAATGTGTCTCTAATTGCGAAGGTGTTTTCAAGATTAAGTGGAACCAGTAACCCAAAATCTGCAATATCGTCATTTACAATTGCTACAGTGTGAATATGAGCTTATAACACTGCTCAGGTTTAAGCAGCTGTACCAAAAAGTTTGGAAAAGTTACCTCATGAATATACTTAACCTCAGGGAAGTACAATTATTTTTGAGATATCTATGTATTATAGTTTCCTCACTCTTTAAAGATGTTATTCATGGATATGGTTATTAATCAGCATTTCCATGTTTCTCTAAAATTTTTTAACATTAGTTTTATTTTTATCATGGAACTTTTTGAAATTCCAAGCAGAACGGTAAAACAGCACATGCTGGCAGATTTAATAACCTACTTTGCAGCAGTGCAGGGTGTCTGTAAAATTATCTCTCTATAACAATGAGCCCATTTTGAATTTCTGCATTTTTCTCTTCGCTCCCTCGGGTAACAGCTCATCTTTTGATCATGAAGATGAAACTCTTTGACAAGGTGATTTCTACCTCGAAATTTGAAGCTTTCAGGTGTGCTTCAGTAACATCAGTGCACCAAAAAAACTGCCTGTGCATGACAGAAAGTAAAATAAAAAAATAGATAAACAAAAAGAACATTATCTAATAAAGATGTTTAATGTAGCATAATAACAAAAAAGGGGGAAAATTGCATTTTAAACAGACAGCAGAAAAAGTTTTCCTTTGATCGTTAGCATGTTTGTCAAGGGGCTTTAGATTTGACAAGAGCAACAATCCTGCAACTCTGCAGGCTTAGTATGAAAAGCTACCCTCACAAATCAGCACACAAAGATTCAAGTGATGCTTATCCTGATAGCTGCAGTTTAATCTCAACTTCTTGCATAATTTCAGACTCTGTATGACTTAGAAACTTAGGTTATGCTTATGACAGCTCGGAAAACTGTCATAAGCGCACCTTGTCATAAATTGCGCTTATGACAGTTTTCCCAGCTTTCAAAAGAAATTAAGTGACATTTTGTTGACTGTGCAAAACGTTAAGGACCCTTCTTTATGATCTCTTATAATAAAATTAGGAGAACTATGATAAAACATTAAATGCAATAAAATGACTTGTAATAAATAAACAGGTGTAAATGGTGGTTTGTGTGACTTCCGGCTTTTTATAATTTCCCTGTTTCATGTGTTTCCTGCCATGACTGCTGATGCTCCTCCACTGCTGATTAGCTCATTACTCTCACCTGTGCCTTCAGCCACAGCTGATGGCGCTCACCTGCTGCTGCCTATATAAGCTCCTGCTCTGCACTCACTTAGTGTGAGGTTGTCTGTTGCCATCTTTGGCACAGGCTTTGACTGGGCCATGGCAGTGTGTATCTGGCCTGTTTTCTGCCTACACAGTGAATTGGTCTAGTTTTGGCTCCAAGTCTTGCTTCATGTAGCTGGACCCTGTTTACCGCCTTGCTGATGCTGGATCTGTTTTGCTTTTTCTACCTGCCTTGTTGCTGACCTTGAATGTTTCCTCTCCCACTGAATTAAGGATTAATTATGAGCTCTCGTTCTCTCTCTGTCAAATTTTAATAACACACGTTTACTCAAATGAATACCACCACATCCCTTTTTGTGACAGCAGCATTACCTAAAATAGACTTTTGATGCTTAAACACCGTCTTATGTGGGTATTTGGAAAAAAAATAAAAATCTGCAAGAAGAAAGCATGGCAAAGTTCCTCAACATTGATAGTTAAAAAAAGACTCACAGCTAGTTATAACAAAAATCTGATTGTGGTAGTTACCACCAAGACTGGCATGACCAGTTATTAAGTTTATATATGGCAATTACTTAACATACACAAATCTGTTTTGGATGGCTTTTTCCCTGTAATAATAATAAATCTTCCTCTGAAAACAGATTTTTGCATGTGAAGTTTATTTGTCTGATAATAAAGCCACTGAGAAATGTGTGCGCTTTTTTATTTCTATGATGCAAGTTCACACTGACCTACATATTCATACACATATCTGTGAATCCAGAGTAGCATGAAAAAAAGATGCCACAAGAAAGATACAAACTGAGGAAGATGTGTGCAGACGAGCAGACGGAAAAACCCCTCGCCCAGATAGATTGATTCTGACCTGACCAGATTCTGCACGACAGCCATAGGAGACAAAGGGAGGTCAGACTGTCAAGCTGTGGCTAAAGTTAATCTCGGTTTTGGTCTAGGGAAATCATTCTAGTCTAGTACATTTTGTTATCATGATCAGCAACAGAAATAAACATTTGAAATATATCACTATGTGTGTACTGGTCTATATAAGGCTGTGGGAAAGAATAAAAGATTTTTTTCCCTCACATATATGGAAATATAAATATCTAATATCAGTTTAACAATTATCAGTTTAATAATGCCTAAAAATTCTAGTAATATAAATGGAAGAAAGTACTTGTTAAAACCTTCTTGTGAAATACAATTAGAAAATATTTTAACACAGGGGTCGGGGGAAGAAATGTGCAAACTTTTAAAATAATGTCACATTTGTAATTATTTTGGGAGCCAAGTGAGAAACAGATAATAACTGTCACCAGCAAAAAACCCCAAAGCAAAACAAAAATCAGTAAACTTTGCAACTTGTTGAAAGAACCGTGCCAAAAAAAATCCTAGTGTCAATCTGTCCAAAATATGTTAATAACAGATAACTGTTAAAATCATCCATCTTGTTGCATCTATCTTAAAAACACAGCTTGTTTCTATATTATCTGTGGTCATAATTAAGAAGAATCACAATGATGGGGGCAAAAGAGGTTGGAGGCCACCTGGCTGGAGTGTCCTAACTTTGACTTTGGTTAAAACACACATTTTCGTTGACATATTTTCTAATGATATATGTTTTGGTTTGATTAATTTAGTTTTTTTAGGTGAAATTTTATCTCTGTTCGTTCCAGAGCTCAATAACAAAGATAAGACATAAATAGCAGAGCATTTCTAGATAAAGAAGTAAACATTTTAATTAATGAGGTTTTTGAAATTTTACATGTGTATGAGTTTCAATTTTTGAATTGAACTAATAATTTATGTAACAATTTATCCCACTCTCACTAAGCCCATACCAGTCTCATATCTGCTGTATTTTGGTCTATTTCTCATACTAATATAGCAACGAAGTTTAATAGTTTCACTTCAACTCCTTAAATCTAATAACAAACCTCAAATCTGTGCTCCTTTGCACCTCCTGCTGCGCTGGGCTCTGTGGCTCCTATTGGGAAGAGTTGAGATCAGACAGCTGCTGAGACACATCAGTGGTTTCATTCAAAGTGGCTGAGTGGATTTAAAATTAATGAATTAATGGAACAAAAAGTCACGGCAAAAGGAAAAAGAACAGATCGGATCAGTACGCCCCAGTGGGCCTTGTGTTCTTTTCCACAACATGAAAATAAAATTAGGAATTACAACTGGGACTCAAAGCTTTATAAATTAGGAAGATCATACAGCAGGGTACATGGAAATTTAACAAAGTGCACAAGAAATTGCAGCACCAGTTTTTTAATTAGTACTCCTAAAATGATTTCTTTTTTCTCTGAGTCTGAAAGACAGAAACTTTATTGCATTAAAGTTTCTGTCCTGTTTTAGAGGTAGATTCTATAATATCAGTTAAATGTTAAAACTTATACCAATACTTACATAACCTATGTCCTTTCACATGTAATGGAAACGTAGTACATACACATAACAAAATTATGACTTCCATAAATAAAGAGGGTTTTGAACTAAGAAGTATAATTTACCCAACATGTAATGTTTTTGCATAGTTTTACCTATACCTGAAATGTTTGGAATCACTGCATCAAGCCACATATATATCAGTTCCTAGCTGGCATAGATCAAAAACATTCAAGGTCACAGACCTTACCATCAAGCTGGAGCAAAAAACCTGGCTCTCTTTCCAAAGTGTCTTTGACTCAGCAGGCAAAGAGAAGCAGCAACAATCTCTGTCAGATGCATGCACAAAATTCACATGCACCATGTTATCTTTGTGTCACATTGGGAAGCTGTGGACTGAGCAAAAGAAGATTTCAGCATTCTGTCATGTCTGACTTTTTCCTCTAAGTGATCTCCCTGCATGCCATAGTCACAGCTCAGAAGTTGCTTAACTTCCATGGATACAACTTTTGTGAGTTCAAGTAGAAGTAAGACTTTTAAAATTACAAATTTCAGCAAGAGTCACATGGCTGAGTAGGTCCAGAGGAATATGGGTAATGTCTTGGTCTTAAGCTGCTTTCACAGATTATCATCTGATTTTAGGGTTTCTAAAAACAAGTGTTAGATTAGATGTAACTGCCCTGTTGTTGGAGCTACTCTAAGTACTCAACATGCAGGGATGAGGAAATCTTCATCAGTGCAGACAGAACCTTTGCATAGTGTTCCATGATATTAAGCAATGTTATAATTAGATCACTGCTGTGATATTTAAATTGTACTTGTGTATATTCTGTAGAATTGGTGCCTATGTGCAGAATATAAAGTCTCTAAAAACAGAGATTCTCTCCCACAGATTTTTTCTGTTTTTATCTTTTTGTCACACTTATGTTTCATATCATCAAACAAATTGTAATATTAAAATTCACTTGGGAAATTGAAGTAGCACAAAAAACATTTCTTTTATTAAAAGAAAAAAGGTATACAAATGTGGTCTCTGTGGTTCACTGGGGCCCCAAA
Source organism: Alfaro cultratus (assembly GCA_903066825.1). NCBI lineage: Eukaryota > Metazoa > Chordata > Actinopteri > Cyprinodontiformes > Poeciliidae > Alfaro > Alfaro cultratus. The sequence goes on along the minus strand of CAEFZX010005084.1, from coordinate 23,268 downwards.
GTCTTAGGATTGACTTTTTATCATTCCTTTCTCTGATTCTGTTGATTTGTGAGCTCTACTTCATGTTGTCAGACAGGTTCTAGTTAAGTGATTTAAATCTAGAGCTCAGACCTGGGTGTGTCTGGTAAGACTGAACTTAGCTTTAAAAAATGTTTTCTTAATAAGTGGGCCATCGTATGTTTTTACATGCGTCCAGTTTGGATAAATTAGATTTTTCATCAATAAAATCACCATCTGAAAATTGCATTTTGAGCTCACACAAGATGTCTGTCTGCTACTGGAATGTCTATGAAAACACAGAAATCTGCAGAAGGCAATTACTCATTCTTATGATGAATTTTTTTAAGTAAAAAATCCTGGAGCACCCACTTATGTTAATATTTAATTGAAACACAAAGCAGACACGCAGCAGTGTGATCGGGGTATCGGACCAGAAACAGACACAAGACGTCGGAGTGAACTGTTTTATTGGGAGCGTAATTTTGATCAAGATTAAGGATGTGCTGACTGTAGTTTCCTTGGCTTATTCAAATTTAGATTTGTGCAAAGATTCGCCCTCTTCATTCAGAATGTGGCTGATTCAGGTTTCTTTATTTCCTACAATTGTTCTGAAACTGCTCATTTGAAATGACTTTTCCTACATTTTCTAGCAAACAAGTCACTACATTTTTGGTTAGTCTATAACAATAATACTTATTAAAATCCCACTGATAATCCTATGTAAAACAGTTAAAAAGTAGTTGGAGGAGATATCAAAGTGTAAATCCTGATTCTTGCATGTTTTATTAGCTAATAATAAAACATGCCCTGATTTGAATGTCAAACCATCCGTTCACATTCTGTATCCACTTAGTTCTATTCAGTCATTGGATTGTGACCCAGCAACTCCTGAGGCATTTTCAAGCCACTTTGAGTACTGTTGTAGATATATTAAGATGTAGTTTCTGTCAAAATCTCAGTTTATTGTTTTTATTAACTTAATTTTAAACCAAATCCTAAGAAATGAAGAAAAAAAAAAAGTGTTAAAAAGCAAAAAATGGTAGGCAACGTCTTTTGAGTTTATGTAAGAGATAAACGCCGGTCCCTTTGGTGAAAATCCTCTGAATCCAATTATCTCCTTCTTGGAACATGTTGCTTTAAACCTTTCCTAACTAAACTATCTGCCCTCAAGGAAAGACTACCAACACCTCGTAGCATATGTTCCCTTTTCTTTTGCATAGCTGGATCTGCAACCACTACCCGGCCCAGCAAGGTCATGCTGAAAATGTCTGGATGTGTCTTCAGAAAAATCTGTTGGCTGTAGGCTATTCAGGGGCAGCGCGATTAGAGTGGTTTCACAACACAACAGCAGTGCGCCTGTCAGCCAGGCTCAGGGCATACATGACCATTTAGTTACAGACACATTTCTTTCCCCTCACATTTGTAAATCAGAACTCACATTTGCAGATCTATCGTGGAAGGAGTTAGAAGAAACATATCAGTGCAACACAGCTGCGGTGTACAACATTCTTGTCTTCCCAGCTTATTGCTTGTGCTTATCTGATCTACGATATGACAGTAAAATTTACACAGCTGTATTTCAACAAATTTAAAGGAAATTGTTCAATATCTAAATACACTCATGAAAAAAAAGAAATTTAAATCATGAGTTTTCCCTAATCCACACGTTGTAAAGTCAGGCTTTAATATATACAAACACTTCCACTTATGTTTGCATACTTTTGTAGCCGTAAAGATACTTCTTACTTCATTCTACCTGGATATTTGATGCCTCTTATCAAAATTGCTAGAATTCACTCCAGTTGTTCAGCTTCCAAAATTGACTTTCAGGCACTGACCTTATGTTTCCAACAGGGTTGAGGTCAGGACCAATCCAAGAACTTAATGCCAACTTAAATACCTTCAGCAAAAGGTTTTATGTTCAAATGAATCAAAGGTTGAGCTTTTCAGTTGGAATGAACAAACTGTGTTTGGAGGAGTCAAAGTGAGGCCTTTAAGCTTAAGATATTTGTACAAACTTTTAACATTATTGACTTTATGTCAAAACTGGTTTTATATCAAAACTGCATTTTCCATACAGTTGGGGTGGGTAATAGTTTTTTTGTGGGTTTGCTTTTATTGATATGGGCAGCACTTTGAGCTGCTTTTAGCATGAAGGGTGCTTTGAAAAAATAAAATTGATTGATAGAATAGTTAATTATTCAGTTAGAAGCTTAGCTTCTTAACCCTGAGCCTGTCATTGGCAGTGAACAGAACTCATTATTATGGACATTTTTATTTTTATTTTGCCTCTTTGTTAGATTTAAAACATTTATTACCATTTCAATCATGTTTCATAAATTTAGATCAGTAAGCAAAACATTGTTTACAATTGACCAATTCTTTTACATGCCTTTTACAAATTGACCTTACATAATATATTCTTAGAACTACTGACTTAAAATGTATGTTTTTTTATTTATTCCATTTTTATAGGCTGTTAAAATCAGTTTTTAAGGATCACAGAAGTTTAAGGATTTTTTGATTTCACCAACTTTTCTTTAAGGACAGCGAAGTTCTGCAAAGGCAATTTTTCCTTTGCGGACACAAAGACTGTCATCATGTGTATTTTTATTCACCTTACATCAGATTACACTTTGAGAACTACGCTTATCGGTCACTTTATCATCAGTATTCTCTTCAACCCGTGGCCTCTGACAACCCCTGTCATTCAAATTACACCCTCTGATGCTTTAAACGGCAGAGGGACAAACTCTTCCTGCAGACTATGCTAAGTGCTATTATCCGTACACTCAGATTGACACTTTAAATAAAATAACCATTGATCAACTACAGAGGGGCCCCATCTTTTGTCTTTCAAAGGCATCTATACTTGCAGAGTGTTAGACAACAAAGAGCCACAGGGGGCCCTCTCGGGTGTCGACGGGAGTTTTTGGTGGTGTGGAGGAGTATGACAGCGTGCTGAGAAATGTCAAGTCCGGGATTGTGTCGTGTTTTCTATGCCAAAGATGTCTTTGACTGCCGTCAGCAGATAAAGACACCTCGCGTTGTGTTTTCTCAGTGTGTTCAGTTCAGAGTAGCAGAAGGAGGAGCTCTGTGTGCTGCGGACGCCAAACTGCAGGGACAACAGTGTTTGACAGATTTGTAGGATATTGAGTTGGAACTGTACAGATGACGTTATTTGTGGACCTGAAACAGAGTTGCAGCTAAAAATACAACAGGCTAACACTCAAAGTATGGCCACAAATCTAGAGGAAGCATCCTACTGCAGTTTATGTTGTTTACTCATTAGGACTATCAATCCTATTTGGAAACATGATCATTTTCTTGTCATAAATAAGTCTCCTTTCTTAATATATGTGCTTTGTATGATTCCAGGACTTTGTTTAAAAGGTGACAGCAGGATATTTACACCACACACTGACATGAACAAATTCAATCTGCAGCCAACTGATTGAGCAATTTGTTCAGCAATTGAGCACAATAGGCCATCAGTGTGCAGGAATACTAATGCATATCGCAGACCTGAGAGTAATGACGAGTTGCTAAAAAAATTAAGCTGCAGCGAGAGGTTGTATTTCATCAGTGATGATACAAACAGCTGCGGTGGATTTGATGTATACATAATGTGCTACACCACTGTAGTTAACTTGTACTTTATTTATGTTTCAGAAATAACTATGAAACCAATGCTTAGTCCCTATTTTGACCTAGGACTAGCATATTTCCTTTGTTTCTCAAGTTTAAGTACAGCTGCAGGAAACTAAGTGTTTAAAAGAATGAGCCATGTTAAAATTCATAAGTATAGAGGAGTAATGATAGACCCAGCTCACAAGAGGAAGCAATACAGTTTTCAGAATAAGCTTTACTGCCTAGATTGTTTGCACAACATATGGATGTAAAATATGAATCTATAGATTTTAGAGAAAATATAATAAGGCTGAAGGAACAATATGTACATGCATTTGCGGGCAATTTTTTTGTTATAAAGTAATACAAAATGATTGCTGTGACAGTGCAGACATGCCTGTAGTGTTTCACAGTAAAGTATCTGACTGCTCAGCCTGTAAGGTGTTCATAGTGTTAATCAGAGCGGCAGTTTCTTCCCCCAGGGTGTCTTTCTGATGCTGGTTGTCAAATAGGGCTCTGTAAAGCCAACTTGAAGGTAAAAGTTTAAGCAGTTTGTGTCCAGGATGTGTGAGGTCTGCCCTTTTCCTGACCCTGCATCTACAAGTCCTAAATGGAGGTAAGCCATGATAATCCTATCTGGAGAACCTAATTGTTTGTTGCAGTCTGGTCCTGTCATGTATTGTGGATGAACCACACCACACAATGGCAGGAGAACTCAGGACAGACTGAATAATGGCTGTATGGAAGATGAGCTGTTTGGTAGGTTGGACATTGTGAGTTCCTGAGTTTTGAGGTGGAAGGACGAACCAGCTCCACAATTATCTTTTTATTATCAAGAAAACTGTGTGTTTGAAGATACATCCACAGGTGTGCCTCCAACTCACTCAACTGTGTCAGTTAGCCTATCAGAAGTTATCAAAGCCATTATCATCTGGTGTTTCTGTATATTAACATCTGATTTTTGAGACATTAATCAAAACAAGTCTCTGGCATTCTTTATCTCATTATTGTGGCATTTATCAAATCAAAATAATTTTGGTAATTTTAACTGATCTAAAACGAGAAAGTTTTGGTCGGATTCAACGTCAAACAGTTTGTAAAATGATTCACCGCAGTTACTGCTTTTTTATGCTGGATTGAATATTCCCAAAAAGAAAGGAGACAAGAAGTCAAATGATTATGTGTGACATTAGGCTTAGGCACAGTAATTTGAATCCGTAGCTTTTCTATGTTTAAGGCAGACTGAGTTGCATGCATATTGAGAAGCCTCTATGAGACAATTCAATCTGGAGAGACTCACACAGAGGAGAAAATAGCAGTTAAAAGATTTTAATGGTACAAGATCTTTGGCACTCAGACCCGGCAGAAGATTGTGTGCCGAGGATCACCGCGAGCAGGAGGTTGACGCGGGTGAGCTCAGAGTAGTCTTCCCCCCCAGGACCGAAACTGGTGGTGGAGCGGAGCCTGGTGATAGGAGCATGGAAGGATCCTGGAGGACGTCCATCAGGATGGAGGTGGAGACGGGGAGGAGGCGGGACGAAGCACGGCTGGCGAGCAGGAAGGCTCCAAGGCAGCTTGAACATTTGAAGGCGGCCTAGGGCAGCGATTGGCTGGGGCCCCGCTGTGCTTTGGTCCTGATTGGTTACGACGGAGGTGTGGTGATTGTGTGATGAGGGGAAGCTGGGTCGAGTCTCCCAGCTTGAGTTTTCTCCTAGGCTCCATTTCCATCAAGAGAATAGTTCATAATTACTTCCTTTCTTGCTTTAAAATACCAGTGTCATAAATACATCAGGGGTGTCAAACTGAAAGCTCTCACATTTATGTTTAAGCTTATAATAATATCATATTCCTACTTCATCAAATGAATGGGCTTAATGATACAGCAGCATAGCATTTTGTGTGACAGACCTTACTTTGATGAGAAGTATTGTTATATTGTAAGTGCTGTGAGATTCACTGCATGTCCTGTTTCTGCAGAAAGTTGTTTAATCATGTGAATATACTTCAGATATTGTATAACAAACATGCCTTTGACTTTTTAAAAATATGACTGCAGTCATTTATTTTCATATAATCTGTGCAGATTATATGAAAATAAATGACTCATTGCATTCTTGCGACTATTTACCAGAACTGTGAAAAAAAGGGATGGAGCCCTGCATCAAATGATTTAAATTGTAACATTAAAGCTGTTTTGTGGCATAAACAGCAAGAAACAGAGATGGTAAGAATTGGAATGTCTGTCATGTTTCTGTATTCATGATTCATTATTTTCAGAGGCAAACTGCATCATCAAACTTAAATAAAATAAAACTTTGTGTACCCAGATACATAAAAGCAAAGAAAGAGCATAAAGAGCTTTAGTCAGAGTGCTTTTAACACAGGGCGGGTGAAAGACTTTTGCACTGAGCGGAAAACAAGACATCCGGTATTCAGACACTGCCAGTTAAAATAGGTTATTAAACATAGACCTACCCTCTGAAGGGATGAATAATGTAAAGTTTGGCTAGTTAGTTATCAAATGAAACTCCTTGTAGATTTTGAATTACTCTGATGTTCTTACAGACTTCCTGTTCCTGAAGAATTCCAAGAAAACTACTAATGATGGGCTGTGTAATAATTCACATTATTTCAGATGGACAAAACATACATATATAAAAGAATTATTTAAGCATAGAGCCTGACCCACATGACAGGACAGCATAAGTAAACTAGGTTAGCTGGTGATGCAGATAGATTCTGGCCCGGCCCTGTCTTATTGTAATATTAACCAGTTACCATGTGAAGTGCAGGGGGGAGCAGTGGTAAGAATGTTAGCGCATTTATATGTACCAACCTTGAAGGAGTTTACAGATGTATCTTACATTAGTGTAGCCTGGCAGAGACGGAGGGCAGAAGCTGAATGATAAATAGTTTTGAGGTGAAGATAACAAAACACAATTTGCCAGTTTGCTCACACAGCTAGAAAATGCTGTAGTACTCAAACACTTTTCTACAAAAAAAAGTAAAAATCCTTATAAAGTAAAATAAAATGAATTCCTATTCATTGTATTCCTCATTTGAGATATTGTACAGCAAACGGTATGTCAAGAATATGTGTAAATGTGTAGAAAACAGTGGAAGGGGTTGGAATCCGTGGACTATAGCTTTAAGAGTCCTCTTCATGGGTGCAGGGGAAGTTAGAAATACTCTTGTTTACTCCCACAGTGCCCAATTGTTCTGTATAAAATCAAAAGGCCACAGTCTTCACTCCTTTAATGGTTAACCCTATTAAACTCTAACTCGAAATTGCTCTGGATTATTGTTATTTTCAGAAATTAAGTCCAAGATATGACATCATCCTAATTTCCTGAGCAGTGTTTGTAACCCAAAGTCACCTTTGATTGGTATTTAATGCCTGTGCACATTCACCACGTGCAATTCTCATCCTTTTTACGCTCACAGTTGTAATTAATAAACTCTGAATCAACATGCTAAGTTCCTAAATTAAGAAGGGAAGCACAGCAGAATTAGATTTAACACTTCGGTGGCCTTAAAAATATACTTACCAATTCACTTGACACAGAGACTTGGGATGGATGGGAAGAATTAAGCCTGGGAATGGAGATTAATCCCAAGATGCTTTCTGGGTATAGAGCAATGTTTCATTCAAACACTCAACTGCGATTCGGTCTAATTCAGTTTTGATTCAAATGGATGTGATACACTTAATTTTGATGCAATGCATTAATCTGGAGGTTCCAGGGAAATCACAATTTACATCTGAATGAGAACAACTGTTAAATTATTTAAAAAACTGTTGTTGGCTGAAAAGCTGTTTATTCTTTAACGTCAGGGGAATATATAAAAATGCCATTAGTTTAGAATTAAACAGGATTTTTTTTTTTTTGCAGAATTACTTTCACGTCCACAAAGCAAAATTTCATTAGTCAGAAAAATAAATTTATCAATACATTTAAAAACACATATGAAACGTTTCAAAAATACTGTATGATGTGTTATGCTACACCTGCAACAGTTAATAAGGATGAAACTGATGAAACTTAAATTTTCACATCTCTAAATTTCTTCTCGTAAAAAAACCCCCTGTGTAACCCACAATTAAAGTTTAAACAAGTGATCTGGATACGCTCTTGTGGTCTCACCTTTGCACCTGCCCTTATGAAATCTTGTTACACAGGGGATGTACTCACATACAGTGAGCTTGTACAATGAACTGACAGATGGTTGCTGTCTGGATGGTTCTGACCCTCCTCTGAAGGTGAATCAAATGTGTGCAGTCAAGCACTTTTTCATTGTCTTATGCCACATATATACATTCGTCTTTTCTTTTGACTTCTAATAATGATATTATTCATTCATTTAGCATGAAGCCTGCTTTTAAACATGCTTACACCCAATTAAATACTCATATGCATGAGGGTTTTTTTTTTATTTAGGCTAGTTTGGTAGCTTAATGTTAGCTTGCTTTCTCCTTTCCAAAAATGGTGTTAATGGGTGTTTTTGATTGTTATGATGGAGTAGACAACTGTCCAGGTTTCTACTGTCAGACCCAAGCTGTCAACCTAAAAAAAGGACATTATCAGGATGCATAAAGTAGAATTTGTTGAAACACGAATGTTGCTGACCACAGTGAAGCGATTTCAAAATCAACATGGACTGTCAGCGTGCCAACCAAAAAGAAGCACCTACTCTAAAATTGTTAAGCATGGATAAAATTATAAGCTGCCTAAATGGGAAAGTCCAGTGTCGTCCAGAAAAAATATGTGTAGTCGGATAGAGCTTGAGGGCAAAAGATTGAGATATTTCACCATAAAAGATAAACTAAGTTGAGTTTTTCAAATGTAAATCTGTAACAGCTGTAAAGTGATAACATATTGTGAGATGTTTGTTTCTGCCATTACTGGTGAATTGTAACAAGTGTCTACAGTACTGAAGATGAAGAATTACCTTCAGAAATATTCTCTTTCACCTCAAATAAACTAGACCTTTGCTACTTGAGCATAATTTGGTGTTCCTACAAAACAATGATTCCAAGCATTCCTTAGAAGTGGCTTTAGAATAAACCAGGACAAAATTGTCTGGAATAGCCTTTACCTCAACTCTATTGATGGATAGCAGCAATTTGACAGCAACTTCTCATATGAAGAATGTTTAATTTACATCCAGAAATACATTGATGGTTGAACAAAAAGAGTTTGGTCATCTGTAACTTTTTCAGAGACATTTAACAATTGCAGCATGGAAAAAGCCAAAAAAAATCATATTTTTAAACTTATTCATCCAAAATCAGTCAAATTGTATGTTGTGTTTAGTACAGTCTGAACAAAATTACAAAATAGTCCAAAATTATATTTTGATGAGTTCATATAAACCTCTAACCAACACTTTGTTTAGATTGGTGACATGATACAAGAGGGCATTAAAAGAAACTACCATAAAAGAAAAATAAAAACTCTGTAATGAATGATTCAACATTGCAGCGAATGCAGCATCCAGTCAAGCTACCTGGAGTGAAAGCTTCAGGGTTCTCCAAGCGAGGTAAAGATATGAGTGACAGCTCTGCTGGCACCATGTCTTGTGTGGCTCATATGCCTGCTTTCATTGACAGAGTTGACCCCTAGTTGTGCGTGGATGGTCAGTTGTAGCAACTGACAGTCATGATGCAATATAGGACCTACAAGGCCCTCAATATAAATATAAAACCGACAGCTGACTTGCCTCACACACACCTTTTATTGCAGTCCCCATCACAGGAAATAGTTCACATATGTTCACATATGTAAATTTAAATAACCTGAACTTCTGAAAAACTTGTATTAAACAAAATTAATGCAAAAAAATGAAACTTTAGCATCATTCTTAAAATGCACAGTACAGTGATAGCTTCCAGAGATTTAATGTACCCACAAATGAAAACTCATTGTCATTAACTTTTTAATGGCAATGAGCGCAGAAAAAACCAAACACATTCATGTTCCTTTCACAGGAATTTTGTTTGGCTCATGCCTCAAGTAATTTGTCTGTTAGAACACCCAGAAATTGGTTTCAAATGCTGTTTTTTCCCCTCTGCTCTCTCTCCATAACTTGCCCTGAAGACCTGGGCTCTTCATTATTGATGGACTCTCCAACTGGAAACCCTATGGGTGGTTATTTACCGTTAACTGATGATTGCAGTTACTTCTTCAAAGTTCTCACTTAATATTTTTAGCCATAAAACTTTGCTCAAAAGTAGTTAAAACAAAAAAAATTATCTTTTGCCTTTATTTTCAGTAGTTAGGTCCCCCAAGCTTCATGCGTGGAGCTGCATTTGGTTCGGCATACAGAGTACACAGTTCTAAGTGTAAGTGCCTCTCTATTGCTTCAGGTCAGACAGAAGCTCATTAGATGTAGATTTGGTAGAAATCTCAGGACTTTCATCAATCTCTCTCAATGCTCGCTGAAGTTTTTTTCTCCACCTCTCCAGTTTAGTTTTAACTTTTCAACAGGGTTTTTGTTGAAATTGCTACAGAATGATGAACTCTATAGAAAATGTGATTTTAGACAATTAACCACCCCAGAAACTGTTTTCCAATTTTGGGTGAAGGGTTTGATAAATTACTCAAAAAAGCAACAAAGTAAGTAGATTTTTTAAGGAAACATGGCCATGTCAAGAATTAATTACAGCAGTTTTATGCATCATGCTTCACATTTTCCAACACTGCTACATACAGTGGGTGCTAAACACTTTTTTAGTCTATATGGATTCATGTTTTGAGTTTATCAGAATGCCTCACTTTTTTTATTTTTTTACACAACATGTAATGTCATTCTTGGATTTGATAATAGACTGGGCGCATCAATCTATTTACCAGTTCAGACTCGAACAAATAGCATATCAAATTAAAAAATAATTTAAAAATGTCACCATCATATGTTAATGCTGTAGTAAATCAATTATTTAATCTATCTCATTAATTCACCTACACACAGTGCAATATTCTGTCTGCTATTGCGTAATTAATAACCGTTCAGGTCAAAAAGACTTATTTAATCAGACTGTCACCAAGTAATTTTGCTTCCTGGATGTCACAACTCTTCAAACTATTGTACTATGTCTTGATACCCAATAAAGCCATAAATGAGACTGCAACAGCTACTATTTTTTTTAAGTTTTTGCTTTGCTCTAAAGTTCATTATGGCCCATAGGGCTTGAAAATAGCTTTTATGCAAGTATGGATGTTGTAAATTAAACAAAAATCATAATACAGGCAAATATTTTTGGCAAAATTGTTCTGTTTCCACACATATTGATATAAAATATTTAGATTTCACAGTCAGATTAGAAGTAGAGTAAACTGAAACATGTTTGTTTTTTTATGCAATGGTTTCCTGCTACAATTGTAATTGTAAAATGGTTGAAATTCCAAGCAGTTAGGTAATATTTACAAGTACTACACAAAACTTTGAACCATTTTAATGAGCCGAGACAGAATTTTATGTAGTAGTTCATTGCTCTCCTTGGACCGAGAAAGTTCAGATTGATCTTTATAAACTATGGCTTATAAACCTGTTCAATGGCAAGGAGATAAACCCAAATTTGAACAATGAAGAATGAATTCATTTCCACTCATTCTTTTTTCAAAAAGATATCTGAAGTTTGAACACAAGAATGTGGAAATGTCTTGGAAAATTTTAAAGAAGGGAAAAGACATTTGGGAGACATTTACTCATTTTAAACATGTATCTATATCAGTTAATTTCAATGCAAACATGAAGAAAATTGCACATCTTGAAGGTGTCCTCCAATCACACATAAATTTACTTGAAAAAAATGCTAGAGCATATGTTGTACTGTTATTCAAAGGAAATGTATTTCTGTCCTCTGTCCATGTGGACTGGTGGCATCCCCATTAATCCACTTTCCAGTTCGGAGTATTTTGAGTCCCTTTGGCAGGCAAACGCTCGTGTGCTTCCCTGCACAGTAAACACCTTTACTTCCACCCATAGATGTTCAGCCAGATTGCCTTTTCCCATTCCGCATTTTGTTTTATTTGCCAGCCAGCCTGCAGATATTTAGCATACACAGACGCCAGATGAAATTCAGTGTCTCCCTCTCATTTCCAGTTTCAGGCTGGAAGGTAGAGAGTTGAGTAAAATGTGTGTAGAATCTGAAAACGATTTTATAGACTGATCTAATACTGATCTAAGATTTCAGGTGCCAGAATGGATAGAGCTGTCAAAAGCTACAAACCAGATTGTGTGAAAATGTATATCTGACAACATTCCTTCAAATTTTGTCAAGCTAAGAAAAACTGAGTTTACATTTACAATGAGTGAAAAGAACAAAACACATGGCTGTGTGGCATTTACACAAAGATCAAAAGAAACCTTTGAAATAATTTTTGTTTTAAACAAAAAAAGCAATTATTCCTTATACCCATAGCTTACATGCACTGCATTTTTGCAGTTAATGGTTTTATGTCAGCGAAATAAAAAAGGTGATGTTTTGCATTTCATTCAGCTTGTCTAACTCAAAGTCCCAGCTTCTGTGCACAACTTTAATTCACCAAACATTAAAAGGGCAGAAAACATTTTTGAAAGATTTTACTTTTAAACTGAAGATAGAACCAAAACATTTATATTTATTGGCAGCGTGTGAGGATGATTGTAACTATACATTCTGAAGCAGATGTGTTCAAAAAGTCAGTTTCATTTCGAACATAAAAGAAGGAAATATGAAACGTGTAATTTTCTGAAAAGGATTTCACAAATGAATCCATTTCACAGCCGACAGGAAAATGCCCTTGGCCAAAAGCAATGGTGACACAGCTGAATAAACAAATCTATGCACAACTTTTATTATGATTTCTTTTTTCTTTCTGTATTGATATTTTATGTATTTCTGTAGCATGAACTGTAGTACCGAAAAGGGGTCAAATTTATTTATATGCTACAGATTTAGACTGTTTTTTCACTTTTTTGCTATTGCAATTTTGTAATCTTATGAATATTGACAAGGAAATTGAATATTAATTTAATTACAGGTTTTATAGACTTTTTTTTTTCTTTTTACTTTAAATAGAACCACAAAGCACCAGAGTGATTAAAATCCAATTGCTAAAGTTTGACATATGTTGTAATTTGATATGGAGTGAGTGTAAAATGTACTCATCCCAAGTGGTCTGGGAAAAAAACCTCCTCCAGGTCTGTGCTCTTTGATAACACCAACTAACTTACCCTGAAATTGCTCTGAAATTAGTCATCATTTGGCCTGAAGTGACAAGAAGTGACTCCAGAAAGCATATTTTAACACATAAAGTCAACCAGGTACACACACTGCAGTCATAAGCAGTGTGTGATTGGTGTAGGAGCATATTGGTGAAGAATCTTGTTGATCCTGGTAATGGCACTCGCTTCTTTTGTATAAAGACGACAGATGGCTTGAGAGATGAGTGAAGGAGCCAATTAAATGAAACTGGAAACGGCGACTCTAGACAGAGAAAGCAAAATCAAGCATCACTTGTACACCATTTGGAATGCAGCCTTTATTTTCCCCCGCAGCCCACTTTACAAACACTCAAATGTTGAAATATGACAAATGTAAGTCACAAATTGGTCTGGTAGGTTAAGTGAAGAGTAAATAAAAGACCTGCATAAGACATTGTAAAGCCCTAAACAAGCAGAAGTCAAGCGTTGCACTCTTGGTGGAAAAGACATTAAGGCGAAAACTACACTAGAAACAAAATGTTTCTCTTCTTACCCGTATGTAAGTTACACATGCTTTTCCTCCGCAGAAATGAACCCTGAATTAAACCACGTACACTGCTGCTGAAATTTTGAAAGGTAAAGCGGATGATTCAAGGTCTTGTGGAAAAATAATAGACCGTGATAACTTGGCACAGAGCAATAGAAGGAATACAAATGAGTGACCTCAAAGATATTTGTCATTGGTGAGCGCAAGCCCATCTGTTAGCTAAGCAGGTGTAAAAACTCCAGTGGCAGATTCGCCTCTGTTCATTGTTCCAGACATGTGCCTTGTCATGCAGTCATTTTCTTACAGAATTTCATTTGGCCTCATTGTCAGTCCTATTGTTGTAATGCGATTTGAATGATTTCACAAAGACCATTCCAGCAGTTATGTGTGTGAGATTACGTGCAATGTGGCAGCAAAATAATCATTTGGATACTATTACCTTTTTTTTTTTTTTTTAGCAGAGAGATAAGGGCTTTAACGCCTCATGATACTCTTTCGGTGCTGTTTTAATGGCACAAGAATGGATCTTTTTCTTTGTGATTCACCTCAGAACAAGGTGGTTCTTCTGCCTCTTGAGCATTTTATAGTCAGAAAAATCCACACATTTCTAATACAGAAGGAAAGGGAGTTGACTTTGTGCCACTGAAAGGTCTTTGGGGATTTTGGAACTGTTTGGAGACTGTTGACTGCAGAAAGTTAGGAAACTTAGAACACAGGTCATGCTAGCACATCAAGGATGTCTTCATTATACCTGTAGAGAAAGGTTTGTCTTTGTTGTTGCTTCCACTGTTCTGTCACTCAAAACAAAGATAACATGCTTTAAGTGTGCATTCTGCTCCCTTTCTTCAGTTTTGCATGCGTCCACCCACATAATCTTTCATCTCGTCAAAGGAAGTATAGCTCAAATGAAAAGTGAGTGGGACATATAGAGAGATATGCAAACCAAGGGATTCAGCTATAGATAAAAAAGAGCATTTTCAATATTCAGCTTTAAACAAGTGGCTCTCCAGTAAAGACTCAATCATGTGTAATCATAGCCACCCAATTCAAATTACAGAGGTTGTCAGATTTTTAAAGAGTACATCATTAAATCTAATCTGAACTGGCATTGTATGTGAGGTCTACATTTCAAAAGATATTCTGAGATTTTTATGTCCCCTTTTGTCTGTTACTTTCATTACACAAAGTGATCAATGCAGCTTAAAGTTAAGGTGTTTTTTTAATATAATGAGATCACATCCTTACAAATTTGTGTCATTTTGGTTGTGTGTCACCAAAAGGTTGAACATAAAAGAAATCCATACAAAGATAATAAAATTAATTTGAGAAACAAAATAAAATAAAAAATCTATCCAAACCACCCTGATTCTGAGTGGAAAAATAAATGATTATCCTTTGATAAATCATAAAGTAACTCTGATCAATTAATATTCTTCAGAAGACTGTGTTTATTCTCACAAGACACAATGTTTAATTACTCTCTGACCATTTCAAACAGCAAAATAATTTCAACAGGACATGTCGACATGAAGCAGGCTAAAACAACAACAAAAAAGTGAACACCACATCATGCCCAATATGGAAGAGTTTTAAAGACATTTTCTAAGGTTTTGGGACTCCAGAGAACAACAGCAAGAGCCATTACCCAGAACTGGAAAAGATTGAGAAGAGGAGAACCTTCAAAGCTGTGGTCAGTCTTGTTACTCTAAATCAGTGGTGCCCAAAGTCGGTCCTTGAGGGCCGGCATCCTGCATGCTTTAGTTCTCTCTCTGGTGGTAGTAACAACCTCCTCAGCATGTCAGTGTTCTTCTTAGGCCATCTAACGAGCCATCATTTGATCCAGGTGCGTTAAACCAGGGAGAGAACTAAAACATGCAGGATCCCGGCCCTCGAGGATCGACTTTGGGCACCGCTGCTCTAAAACATGTTGGACTGACTATGTGAAAGCTGAGGCTTAAATCAGACTGAAATCTTGGGGTATGTCTTGAAAATTTCATCATGATGTAAAAGATCCATTGCCATTTCTACAAACACAGATGTAACAACTAATGCTTTTTATTATGTTAAAGTGAACTACAGCAGCATTACACAAAAGTTCAGCACCTGTTGTGGTTGAGGAAAAATAAAAAAGCCTTTTTTGGACACAAACAGTTCCTGTTTACACTTTTACACTCAACCAATCACAGTGTCCTCTATTTTTTAATCAGTATGAAGAATCAAACACAGCTTAGTTATGGTACAGATGGCACACAAAGGTTAGATAATAGAGTAATATTATGCTTATGAGATGTTGTATAAAAAACCCATAAATTGTCTGATATTACAGTTTCCAAAAGGGAAGGATACTGAAACCCAGAAAATGGCGTTATATCCAAGAGGCCTAATTTCAGCCTTCATTTAAAAAGGGCATTAGTCGTTCACATAAGGTCATGTTGTTTGATTACATTCTTTTCCTTGATAAATGAAATTGCCATTTGAAAACTACATTTTGTATTTACTCAGGTTAACTTAGTAGGATATTCAAATGTCATTGTTGATCTGACACATTGAAGAGGGGCCAAAACGTAAAAATGGAAGAAGTCGGTTATTTTTTTCCTCGTGTCTGGAAGATTAATGCAAACAGCTCCAAAAATTAAAAAGAAAATAAAAATCCAGAGTGAAGCTACCATTATGCATGCATAAAATGGCTACATTTGTGTCTGTGACAATATGTAGCCTTCAGATTCTCAAACAAATCCTCTCTGACAAAGCATCCTGCAGTTTGTCTCTTTAAAATGCAGTATCCTTTATGTAGGTCAGGCTGCCTGTGCTGTGTGTGTTGAGGGGCATCGCGTCAGAAGACGGGGTCTGAAGAGTTCCTTTCAGGTTTCCTCTGACATGACTGCCATGACGGATGTCAAAATATTAGGACAGCGAGTATGATGGCGGGGAAACATCAGTCTCTGAGTTACACAAAGAAAACCCCCTCCAAAAAACAGAGAAAGCAATGGCCAGAGGACAGAGGGACGGTATAAAAACAACAGCTAGGATTGCCTGAGATTGTAAAATGGTAAAAATTGATAGAGGGGTAAAAACAGTCATTACTGTGAGAGGCAATACATGACATGCAGGAGCACAGTGTGAATGCTTCTGTGTATGCATCTCTTGTTTGAGATGTATGGCTACTGAGAATATAATAATAATAATAACATAACTGAAGGGTAACTAACAGGTTAGGAAATGTGTTTTCAAAAAATGGTTTACCAAAAATAGAGACTCTGGTGGTGATGATAAGATTTCCATTTTGTTTTTACCTTTCTTCTGAAAATAATATTCTGTGATTTCCATTGACTAAAAAAATGACTAAGGTTGAGTCAAGGAAAGGAAAAAAAACTAATCAGAAACCAAAGAGAAGTTAACTTTCTCTTGTATAAATCATAACTCCTTTATACTGAGCTTAATGTAAGCGACTGGGTCGATGTGCTTTCTAGATTAAACAGGTGCACTGAGTAAGTTGGATGTAATGTAGGTCTGCAAAGAGAGGACATGTAACAACAAACTGTTTGCTGCCATAGCAACTACATTTCCTTCCTCTTGCTGGATTTGTTTAATATAATGCAGATATTTCTTACCATAACCTTGGATCTGAGCTATTAAGCAGATAATATAGACCATTAGTGACTTTCCGTTTCAGTTAATTTAGTTTAAGAACTAAATAAAGCTTGAAATGAAAACATTGTATCAAGTACAATGCTCTGGGAAAACACAGTCCTATGTCGCAAAAATGAGAACATATGACCATAAATATGTTTTTGTAATAACTTCCAAAAAATAAAAGCTAAGACAACAACCGAAATTGTATAGAAGTGTCAACCAGTTCAGTATAAGATATTTCACAGTCTTCATACTTTCTTAATGTTGAGTGCATTCGTGAGGTCAGACATGGATAATGAAGAAAAAATTCACTCCAATTCTTCCCAAAGGAAGTTCCATCAGGTTGAGGCTTGGGCTTTGTGCAAGCCAGTCAAGTTCTTTCACAAGTGCTCATTTATGTTTTTTTATTAACCTTGTGTTGTGCCAATATTAGAAACAGAAAGCGGGTGTACTCAAATTAGTCCAAAAGAATTGAAAGCATGAAATTTTCCAAAATGTCACAGCACCTTGAAGCACCAAGCTTTGTCGAGAACGAATGGGTTGAGGTCAAATCCTAAAAATATTGTGCCAGTCTTTCTACTTGACAGAGTGCAATCAGGCTAGTGCTATTGTTAAAAGATACATTAATTACTTAAAAGTTTAATGTTAGCAGATAACATTAAATAGCACCAACGTTAATATTCTAGCCAGCCCAATGACAATGGCTATATGCCCTCTGAGACAGTGATAAATGTAGGTCAGAAAATTGCATCAAAACATGACAAAACTCCATATTGAGTCTCAAACTGTAGCTTCAAAACCACGGCAAAAGTAGAAGGACTAATCTTAATTATGGTGTATGAATATGGCCTCCTACATAAAGCACATCTGAGTAGTTTTGGGGGAAAATGTGAACATGCATAAAAATGACAAAAATAAGTCATAAAAGTTCCATCAGTGTTCTGAGAAAAATATTGAGGCTTTACTCACTGGGAGATGGACCATTTCATGATTCATCCAATGAACTCATTGATCGGTTTTAGAAGACATCATTGAACATCAGCTAATCAAATCCGAGCGCATCTTGAATAATGAACAAATCCCATTAGCAATGTTCAGAAGCATTTTTATTCTCTCTTACGCCACTTCAAAATTTGCTCAAGCTTGGATTCTGTATTATTTATTACCTAAATCAAGAGGGATCCCTCTTTCAAAGCTTTTCATTACAAAAATTTGCTAAGAACCAACTAAACAGAATAGCTAAAGTATATTTTTCGCTCAGTGTGTCTCTTCCTTTGTCCAAGTCAGCCCATGCACTCACAGAGCCATCCAACTGCTTGCATTAACAACCTTCGCATGTTTCGCTCCACCTAATGTTGAGCAAATGCTTTAAAACAGGCTCGAGTCATCTACACTCCGATGCAAATTTTTAGATTAGTTCTTCTCCACTCTCAGTCCCCAGGGTGCAATCATGTCATTCACTTTGGCTCTAATAAATACCAAGCTCATTTCACAGCACGTTTCACTTTGATGTTGATCATATTTGGAAGCATTATCCCTTCCTGCCACGTGTTTTATGAGTAGGAAGATGAAGCTGGGGTTGGTAGAAACATCAGGAAAAGCTTTTAAAGGTTTTTTTTGGGGGTGGGGTGACAGAAAGGGGATTGGTGGATGAAAGTAGAAAATTATGAAATAAAAAGAGAGGAAAAATATGGTGGGAAATGCTATTATGTTATATAGAGAGAGGGACAACAACTCCAAGAGTGGTTCATGATTAAGTAGTTATGGTGAACGCATTGTTCTTTGACAGTCCTCAACTATGAGGCCATAATTACTGGTACTCTTACAGAATTACCTTTGCTTGCTGCAGACAATTTGACTATTTATGCCTCATTACAGAAAATTAAAGCCCATTGGCGTAATCGCTCAACAACCATGTTGGGTTATTGTAGCTCAGAAAGGAGAAAAACTGTGCACGTTGAATAAGTAATTAAGCTGTATTATTAGATTGGTTAATTTTTTTAAAGAAGGCATGCAAGTAAGAATGATGGAGAAGGAAGAAATGATCTCCTGCTACAGTAACTGCAGACTGGTGACTTTATTTGGAAACTCAGATGACGTCTTGAGTGAGTTGGTGAGGCTTAAAGTGTTTGTAGCTCATTTTTGAAAACAACTCACAGCCATTGAAATTCTCACTTAAACATAGTGACCAGTGAAACAGTTATGGGCTAGGCAGCTAACTGCGGCTTCAAAAGCAGCATCAGAAGAGTGTCCTTTTAAGGAGCCTGAGATGTGAATGAAAAACACGAGACAGTGCTTTTAGTTTTGATGTATATACATATTAAGTGATTTGAATAAAAACGGACAATTACAGCAGCACAATGAGAGACAAAATGATTGTCTCTCATAAATTAATTCCAAAATCATAAAGTCCATAGTCTTTTTTCTAGCTCGCCATCTTCAGATCTAGATGAGGATCTGATCCAACAAGAAAAAAAACAACAACCTAAAAGGTCAGAAAACCCATTAAGTGTTTTATCCAAAAAACAACAAATATGTACAAACAAACAAAGGAAATAAATATTAAATTTGGCCATTTGGTTTATGCATATTAATTGCAAATGCAGTAATTAGATTCCTAATAATTACATAAACATTTCAATAACCAGGTTACATTAACCATAATTTCAATAAAGTCAAACAAAAAGAGTATCAATCATATTTCAGCTCATCTATCAATTTAAAGTTAAAGTGCACTTTCAAAATATCAATCAAGAAAAATAAAATAAATTAATAAATATACTGTGCAATATCAAACTTAAGTGTAGCTACATTCTGTGTGGATCAATTTCATTTTAAACTTCACTACCTCAGCATCAATATAAGCGTGTCAGAACACGTACAAAATCAGCAAACAAGTTACCTTATCAAGAGAGTGGGGCGTACCGTCAGCTGTGACAGAATCCCGGTGACGGTCCAGGTAAGCAGCACCAATAATTCAAATAAAACAACGCTCCAATGAGCAATCGAGCAAAAGTTTCACATGTAAAAGCAATGCTGCTATCAAATAAAACTCACCAGGCAATCAAATCAGTAGGTTTAAAGATTTGGATCAGTTTGTTTGGAAGACGCCAGCAGCAAGTCACAATCACAGTGGAACCAGGTGAGGCTGCTCAAACTGCGCTGGAGGCGGGGCTTTAAAGAACCTGGCAGAGTTTGGGGCAACACAGGAAGCGGCCCCGCAAAAATAAAAGTCCTTGACTAATTACGGGTTACACCAGACATTCCTTTTGTTAAATATAGTTTTCTATATGTGAAACAAAATGCAAAGTTCTGTCTGTTACTTTTAAATTTAGTAAAGGAGTTATTCTCATTTGTCAGACTAAAAGTACCATTTGAAAATACCAACCTTTCAGCCAGTATTAAATATACTTTTAATTAAGCCCACAGTTCTCTTGATATGGCTTTATTTATTGGTGTGATGTAATGATATCATTTTAAATGCCATGGTTTCATTAACTGCAATGGGAAAATCAGCATCATTAACGGAAATGAAGACTTTCAAACATCCATCCGTGTAATTAATCTGCATAATATGCTTCACCTGTTGATACAATTCCTTAAATACATTTGCTTTTCAAAAATATTCTAATTAATTGAATGGATTTGTGCTGTACTGTACCAATTTGTACTGCTGCAACAAAATCTATGAAATGGAGGGTTATGAGTACCAGTTACAATAAAAAAATGAGAGCCCATTCGTCTCTCAGCTGTGCCCGGAATAAGTCTTATATTTCTTTTTTCGACATGCAGTCAGTGAGGCGTCAGCTTCCCCCTTTGTTCAATAGGTACATCCTGTTTGCTGCTGACATTAGCGAGAGCAAGCTACCTGACTGGGCAGCACAGCATTTTATCCGCCCCGAATATAACAGAAAGTCCTGGAGGTTGGAGTTTTGGAGAGGGCATTGAATAGGTGCTCTCTCATGGAGTATTCACACAAGAACCGCCAATGGCTCTATTTAAGCACTTAGTGGCTTAGTGTATAAATATATCTTTTTAGAGGGTGGCTCCTGCAAATAAAGGGGATCCATATACAAACATATAAATAGACATTGATACAAACATGCCAAATCGTCAAATTATGTGGGCTAATATATTGCTAGAAAGTGGCATATTCTTATGACGTTCATTTGCAGAGCAGTATGAACAAGTATGGAAAAAGGAAAACAGGAGCAGAAATGTAAGATAAGCAGTAGAACACAAGTATGACAGAAAGAAACGGGAGAAGCATAACAGTAAGATATGATCAGGGCAAGCAAAGAACAGAAGCCACTGAGATATATAAGACAGACATACAGTTATCGCTTTGCCACAGTTGAAAAGCAACACTTGTCACACAAGAGTAGTCCAAACTCTGAGACATGATTTATGAAGCGTTCCATTTGTACTCGGAAATTGAACTCAGATCTCATGGTGACTTTACACACAACAAAACTTCCAGGAGCAAGACAGGAAACAAGTTGAGATTCTGAGTTATTGGGTTTTGTATCCTGGCTAGCTACAAAGGGCATCAAGAGTTGGCTATATTTTATTTCTCTGTATTTTATATTGGAGCACCATAATTACTTGCAATATCATTGAACATTGTATTTAATTCATTAACTACATTCAAAAAGTGAAATATAACTCTGTCACATAAAGTGAACTTAGATGATTATGGATTAAAGCAAATGAAACAAAAAGATTTCTCAGAAAAAAATACTATTATATAGGAGGGATAAAAAATATTTACACAAACATGTTATGTTGTGACCAAGGAATGGCCTGCACAAACATGGGGAAGACAAGTTAGGACTGAGAGAAGAAGCTGCAGTTCCAGAAAATAGCAACAGGCACAGGAAATAGAATGAAACTTCATGAAGGGAGGCTTGAAAAATACTTAAATTCAAACTTGAGATCTTCTTTCTTTCTGAAATCAATGGTAATCTCTACATTAATGTGTAGCTTACAGAAGAAACCAAAAGGAATAAAAAATAAGACGGTACTTATTTAATTCATGTTGTGATATCCTGCCCATTCAGATGAGTGGTATGACACAGCCCATTAACTTCATCCATAAAAACACGACTCATATGCGCTGTAAGCCTCCAGTGTTGAGAGATCCTAATGATGCCTCTCATGGAAAAAGTGAAAAGTGTGACCAGTCGGTTGAAATCTGCAGCAGTCAATGGACACTGATGAGTGCCTGCCATTGTTCTGACTTCATTAATCCCACTTTGCTGTGAGTTGGAAATGCTTCTCACAGTAGAGTTATTGGCTGGTGGGCAGAGCCAGCAGCCACAGCCATTGATCAGACTCTGAGGGACCACATGTGCTGCAGTTATTAAATGGATGCAAGACTTCCTCTTTCCCTTAGTCTTTCCTACTGGCCTTATAAAGTAAACATTTAAAAAAACTGTTTAAAAAAAAGTCCTAAAACTTTAGTCAACTGATTCAAGACAGCACTAATATTTTGTCACAAAAAGATTGATGTTTCAAAGTATTACTTTTACTTTAAATGGGATGTGTGCACTAATATTAAGTTTAAACCCTTTTTTGCCTTCAAAACTACCCTAATCTTTAGTGGTATAAATTTAACAAGGTGCTAGAAAAAATCCTCAGAGATCCATAGTTACACATGGATGGGGGTAGACTGGTGGAATGGGAAGCAAATCTCCCATTCCCTTACATCCCAAACAGGCTCTAATGTGTTGAGTTGGGTACCTGTGGACATTATTGGAGAACAATGACCTGGCTGTCATGTTCAAGAAAGCAACTTGAGATGATTTCAGCTTCAGGAAGTGGTGTATTTTCAAATAGCAATTGGCATAATATCATGGGATGGTCATAGTCAGCAAAAAAACTCAGGCTCAGTGAGTTTTGAGGGCCCCAAAGCGTGTCAAGAAAATCTTACCCTCACCATTAAAGCCCAACTGCCACCTTGGACAGTTGATAACAGACTGACATCAGCAAAGCTGAAAAAACTCTTCTGCAAAGAAAGTAATAAAATGACAAATAAAGTAATCAAATTGCGAGATTAAAGTCGAGATTATATATTACATTACAACTGGTAATATTTGCTTTATTCTAGTAATATTACGACTTTAAGACAAATCTCATTTTATTTCGACTTTATTCTCACATTATTTAGATTTTATTGCCATATGAGTTTTATCTCATAACATTATTTAAACCTGACTGACTTTTGAACATATATATATATATATATATATATATATATATATATACAT